>JABFAK010000108.1:0-59353 GCA_013266265.1 Fusarium sp. NRRL 66182 | reverse complement strand
CCTCACTACTCTGTAATGCCCACCTTGTTTGGGCACCCAAGAGCATCACCATATCCCAACTTTGGCCTCAGCTCAGGATATGTGGGATATCTATCGTACGTACTGTTTTATACTGAAGGGAAAGGATTGAAGAGCAGAGTCTTGGCATCGGCAATAACGTCCCGAGTGTGACTCTTTTCCCGCAGGCAACCAACTATTAATACATGTTGCATTATTATACCTTGCAACACATTTGGAACCGGTTGTTTGGGCGCGATTCAACCACTTGCAACTCCCGCCCGCCCCCGGAGCCGGGTGGGTCTAACCGTGCTCGGGGCTTCAGCCCGTGGAGCAGACGCTATGGGCGGGGCCAACGTAGAACAGAGCCTCTCTCTGCACGAGATCAATCTGATCTCCATATTCAACGACGCACTACTGAATAAACAGGCGAGTCTTGCAAGGCGAAAAGGGCCATTCATGCAGGGACTCGACAAGTATTCAGCCCGACTTTTGCTCCTGACTTGTCTTGGCTTGTGCAACTCTTCACCGCATCGTCTCGTCTCGTCGTACCACATTGACTAGTTCCTTTCTAAACGAGGGCACACGATGATAACCGTCCACATTTGTTGTTTTATTCGCTTAATACAATTTCAGCGCACGACTCACGTGGTTGTGCCGATCAACTCCTCGACTGATGTTGAGACTATGGTAGGCGCAAGTAGAATCCATTGTTGAGTTTCTGTTCAGTTTAACCAGGAGTTGCACCTGGTGTGAATAGACTAAAAGTCTCTTTCACCATGATGCTCTGAAAACAGAGCTGCACTGCTGAATGTTGCCTTGCATGTGAGTATGCAGAGGATCATCTCGCCAAGGCACCATATACCGGCCAAGAAAGAATCAATAGTTCGAGCGTCGAGTCCAGTACCTGATATCTGGGGCCATGAATTCCGGCTTGCCTTTTGCCCAGTTAGAGCAATAATTAGTTAGTCAAGATGCAAACGCAAAATTTTGTTGAGAGAACTCGGCCAGGGCTTCCAACTCGCGTATATAGTTCAAGCTCTTCTTCCTGATACCAGAGATATCCAATTGCTTCACCGCACCAAGGTTGTGCCCAGTCACGGGGCCTTGTCCATTCGCTCCTCTAGTCAGACAATTCCAACCCCCCTCAAACCAGGATCTTCCTACCCTCCCATTCTCTTGTGGCACCCTTCACCCGCTCGAGTAAGCCTTGTGCGTCGTCGTGTTGACGATGTCCTATTCGGATGCAGAGTTGCTCCAACTGCGAATCGCGTATCAGCTCTGGCCATTTTTGGAGAAATATTGTGACAAATCATAAGCTAATTTCTTACAAGTATAAATATAAGACAAAAATACATGTAGGACTGAGTGTAGAGAGATAAGCCGGTCAGGCGAACGAACCATCGACCAGGCTGAGAGACTCCTTTAGTCGCCAGACTTATCATCATCTCTCGCTTGGAGCCAACGATGAGTGACGTCCAATTCAAACCTTGTTTTCAATTATTCTGCTAGACTGCATAGACGCTCATAATGCAAGTCGTTTGCGCAGGTTGACTAGCTGGTAGTAAATCCTCCCTTTCATAGCCATGGGGCCTCGACACGAAGGTGCTCAAACTGATTCAATTTACTACATAACGGACGAAGCTCAACAAATCCCTCATAATTCCACCTCTTTAACGCTATCAGAATAGGCCAGGAAGACAATCCTCAGCCTCCAAAGTTTGGTAGAGCCAAAGACCATTCATGATGGGACCACCAGGAATGCTGTCTACCCCAAGCCTCTGTAGTATGCTCACAGTATGAGAGGCTCAACGAAGCGACCTGTGTAGTCGAGATTTGAAAGCATACGTTTGATCAATCTTTTCTTTCTATGGAGAGTACATGGTGGTGAAATAATCAGAACTGTGGCCTCTTCGCACGTAGAATCCGAGATCGCCAAGCTGTATCAACCAAGTTCATTGCTTACATCTTCGACGAGGTTGATATTTCGGACCCGACTGTTGTGATCTTGTCAAAAGAACGTCCAAGACCTGGTGCGCCGACTTCAACACAACGATTGTAAATGTTTCGTTGCAGAGCCGTTGTGTCCCTCTTCTCAGGCCCTTATCCTTGTCTTTCGTACATCTTCAGGTTTGATTAACCCACAAAGTCCTTAATGCCATCTACTGAAAAGCAGAATCCCAAAGTCGTTATCTTAGAGGTTCTAGATTTCGTGAGAGCTAACCAAGCCTGTTAGGTACTTTCACACACTTAGTTTCGCCCAAAAGAACATACTCTGGGACGATTCCTCGCTTTGAGACGGAAGATTAAATCTTCATATCTTCCTCACCGGACTTGGAGAGTTTCGGCAGAAAGATGGTAGGACATGATGCCATGGAGACAATGCTCGGCAGGAGAATCTACATTGACATCCCACAACACTGATCAGAGTCATTTGGCAGGACTGACTCATGTAGCACGATGTATACGGCTCAAATATGGGCACAGAGTATTCCGAAATCGTAGAGACGTGCTGGACTTGTCTGGGCCCGGATAACGAGTTTGGCAGCCCGCATGAGTTTTAGAATGAATATGGGATCCATGCGGGTGTCAGATATATATCCAAAGGTGAGGTTGCCAACTTGACTAGTAATCTTGAGAAGGAGTGGCTAACTTGCCATCATGCATCGACTTGGCGTGTAAACGCCAAGAGGCTCCGGAGACAGACATATACAGTTCAGAGAATGAAGCAGGGTATGCTATTCTGGATCGTGATATTGATTAAATGACTTTTGATTCCTTTTATTCTTCATTGCCTTTCATAGGCCCTCGTACCTCTAGGAGGATGTCCCACATCTTCCCCGCACATACAGCCAAACTTGAGAAATTCCCAAGCTCTTGCACGAGCATCACCAACTCCGAGACGCCTTTGCCATGCCATGCATCCTATCAAGTCGGCCTGCATAACCCCAGGTATCCTCCTGGCCCTGGCCGTTTGGAGTGTTCCAACCCCAGCACGCTATTGCGCCGTGGGGCTTGCTTGAATAAAAGACCCCTTGAAACTGAGAAAAGTGACGAGCCAAATCTCTCTGTAGCACCTCAGTTGTAGGTGCGGGAGAGGTTTCGGAGATACCAGTCCACAAGCTTTCGTCCCACCTTGGCCTCTGAGATGTGAATCAGGTCCTAATTTGAGTTAGCAAAGTGATCAGATTCGTGATTGGTTAATGAACTTACGCCTTGGAGAGCATAGTCAAGGTCGCTGACGTTGACAAGCTCACCCTCGAGCAGACCCTGATCCTGCCATCGCAGCTGCTTGGTGCGCTGCTTGGTCACCAGGAGCCATGATCGCAGCTCCTCAGGCTTCACCTCGAGGAAACCAGCAAGCTTGTTGAGATCCATGGTGGTGTAAAGTCGGAGGTAAGACTTGATAGTAGGGCTCCACATGTTGGTCTTGACCTCGTCCATGAACACGGCGAGGTGGTGCTCGACGGGGTCGATGTTGGCCTCGGGGTTCTCAAAGTCCGGAGGAACGGGAGAGATGAACTTGGGGCAAGCTGTGCGGAAGAGCTCCTCGAAGATGGGGAGGGACTCGGGACCACCACGCTGGAGCTTGAGAAGCTGGTCGCCGTACTTCTCACGGAGAGCGCTGTGGATGGTGTCGTCCAGACGGGTAGGGTGGAAAGCGACACAGATGGCAATCAGGGCGTACATCTGCTCGTTCTTCTTAGTGATGGAGTCGTACTGGGCGCTCTTCTGAAAGTTCTTGGTCCTCGAGACGTAGATGAGGATGTGGCTGAACATGCGGATGGCATCGGCGTATCGGTGCTGCATCATGTAGGAGAAACCCACGTAGTAGTAGGTGGTGAAGTGAGCAGCCATGACACGGGCGAACATGGCCTTCTTGTTGAGCTCAATGTCATCAAGGGTCTTGAGAGCCAAGCCGAAGTCTCCCAACAGACAGTGGACCCGGAGGAGACCAATGATGGAGAAGTAACCGAGCATCTTGTACAGGTTCTTAGAGCCGTACTCACCGGCAACGGCCATGGGGTCCTCGTTACGCTTCATGGCGGCAAGCTGCTCGGTGATCTGGGATCGCTGAATAAGAGAGTACAGGACGTTCAGAACGCTGTAGCAGCCCCAGGTGTTGGGGTTCTCACGGAGGGCCTGGCGCTCCTCCTCGTTGGTTGTTTGCTTGGCAATGCGCATTCGGTACGAGGAGAAAGAGTTGAACTGGTAAATAAACTCATCGATAACATCCCAAGCCCAGTAGTACTACAAGGTTATTTATTAGCCCCATTCAACCTGATACGCTACTTGGGGAGACCAACAGAAGGGGGCTCGAGATCAACGGGGCCCTCGGAGTTCAGGATAAAGTGAAACAGACTACAGTAGGCATCGTAGCTCTGGAACTTGGCCTCGAGGGGCGCTTGGAAGTCGAGAGGCTGAGCAGCCTGGACAAGTCGGGCCTGGATATCATCGGTCTGCTGGGCGAGGTTCAAAGAAGTGGTGCGGCTGAGATCATCACCATCCTCATACTGAACATGCTCCTTGTACTCGGCCACCAGAGCCTCCTCCTCGACGTCGCTGTCGTCATCGATGGCGCGGGCCGGAGCCACGCCGTTCTGATAAGTAGCCATTTTGTGCCGTGCCGTACCGTATTCGAGTCGCGCGTCGTCTCGCTCGTCTCGTCGGGGGTGAGGGGTCGGAAATTCTACGCACGTCGTGATTTTGTGAAAACACAGTAGGGTTTTTTTTGGTGGGGGGGGTGCTTAGATAAGCGGAGAGAGGCGGGGCAGATCAATGGATGGGATGGTCATGCATGGGTTCTGAACTCTGCTGTAACATGAATGCTAGTGACGTTTTGCCTTTTCGTTTTTTTACTTGAAATTTCTGGCTGAAAGGGAAATACTTTTGGGGGGGGGGCTCAGGCATTTTCTGCAGTATGTATGAGTCATTCTTAGTCGATTTGCAGATATATCGAGAGACAAAATACATGATTGGACCAAACTGCTGACCATTATGAGCAGTAAAGGCGACCATCAGTCATATTATGAACAAGACTCGGACAAGCCATCTTCGAAGGCTGATGCCAGTTTAAATTTCGATACCGAAGAAGTCTTAAAAAGCTTCAGGGACCGTCTTTACTTGCTGTAACAAACGTTTTCCTTTGCATATTTTCGTACTACATCTCAAGTCACAACTACTCCAAATCACTGCCGTCATAATGCCTGTCGTCACCCCAGACAAACTGGCAAGTCTGCAAAGACAGTCCAGCGATATTCGAAATGTGAGCCCAATTCAACATGCAAAATCGCATTCAATCTAACAGCTCATAGATTTGCATCTTGGCGCATGTCGACCATGGCAAGACCTCACTTACCGATGCTTTACTGGCCACAAACGGCATCATCTCGCCAAAGCTGGCGGGAAAGATCCGTTATCTTGACTCCAGGCCCGATGAACAGACTCGAGGAATTACTATGGAGTCTTCTGCTATTTCGCTCTACTTTGCCATGAGACGGAAAGCCGCTCCCGATGCTGAGCCTGAGGATAAAGAGTACCTTGTCAACTTGATTGATTCGCCCGGTCACATCGATTTCAGTTCAGAGGTATCAACAGCATCAAGATTATGCGATGGCGCTGTTGTTCTCGTTGATGCCGTCGAGGGAGTCTGCAGTCAGACAGTCACCGTGCTTCGCCAGACATGGACTGAGAAGCTAAAGCCTTTGCTTGTTATCAACAAGATCGACCGTCTCGTAACAGAACTCAAGATGACCCCTGGAGAGGCATACATCCACTTGAACAAGCTACTAGAGCAGGTAAACGCTGTGTTGGGAAGCTTCTTCCAGGGCGAACGTATGGAAGAGGACCTCAACTGGAGAGAAAGAATGGAGGAGCGAGTCAATGCAGCCACAGCAGCCAAGGAATCAGCAATTGCAGACCAAGTCAGCGATACCGGAGAGGTGCAATTCGAAGAGAGGGACGACGAAGACATTTACTTTGCTCCCGAGAAGAACAACGTCATCTTCAGCAGTGCCATCGATGGCTGGGCCTTTACTTGCAGGCAGTTCGCCGCCATGTACGAGAAGAAACTCGGCATCAAACGTGGGATTATGGAAAAGGTTCTATGGGGCAACTTTTACCTAGACCCCAAGACGAAAAAGATCCTGGGCCCAAAGCATCTCAAGGGAAGAAATTTGAAGCCCCTGTTTGTACAATTGGTGCTGGAGCCGGTATGGACTGTCTACCAAGCAACAGTGGGAGGCGACAACGGTAGCGGCGATCGAGAGCTTCTAGAAAGGGTCACAAAGTCCCTCAACATCAAAATCACTCCTCACATGCTCAAGTCCCGGGACCAAAAACTGCTTATGACGACCATCTTCGCATCCTGGCTTCCGTTATCAACGGCACTGCTAGTATCCGTCATCGAGTCCTTGCCATCTCCTCCTGCAGCACAAGCTGCGCGACTTCCCGAGATGCTCGAAGAATCCCCTGGCTCTGATCATATTGACAAGACCATCAAGGATTCGATGGTTTCTTTCAGGCACGAAAAGTCTGACCCAGTCGTCGCCTATGTCAGCAAAATGGTATCGGTGCCCGAGAGTGAGCTTCCTGAAAATAAGCGACGCGCTGGAGCTCAGTTGAGCGGCGAAGAAGCAAGAGAGCTTGCGCGCAAGAAGAGAGCTGAGGCTGCTAGGGCTCAGGCTGCGGCCGGCGAGAACTGTGTTGATGGCATGGCGACTGCGTTGGATTCCATCAACCTCGACGATTTTGCCCCTGAGCTCGAAGAGAAGAAGGTCGATCCTGAACATCTTATCGGTTTTGCTCGCATTTACTCTGGAACCCTATCTGTCGGCGACAAGCTCTACGTTATCCCCCCGAAATGGTCGCCTGCTGAGCCAAACGCTGCTCCTGAGCCCCAAGAGGTTACTGTTACTGCTCTTTATATGCTCATGGGACGTAACCTGGAGGCTCTCGACTCGGTTCCTGCTGGCTGTGTCTTCGGCATTGGTGGTCTCGAGGGCAAGATTCTCAAGTCTGGAACCGTGTGCAGTCGTATTGACGGCGCTGTTAACCTTGCGGGTGTCACTATGCTGGGCAAGCCCATCGTCCGCGTCGCGCTAGAGCCTGTGAATCCTGCTGATCTCGACAAGATGATCCATGGCTTGGAGCTACTGGTTCAGAGCGATCCCTGTGCAGAATATGAGCTTCTATCCAGCGGCGAGCATGTGTTGTTGACTGCTGGTGAATTACATCTCGAACGATGCTTGACAGATTTGAAGGAAAGATTTGCTCTGTGCGATATTCAACCCGGTGCTCCCATTGTCCCTTACCGAGAGACTGTTGTCCGAGCTGAAGAGATGCGACCTCCTGTGAACAAGGAGCTAGGCCGCGGTGCCGTTGTTGCTACAACAAGTTCGAAGCAAGTCACAATCTCTCTCCGAGTGCAACCGATCCCAACACACGTGACGGAATTTTTGTTGAAGAACGGAGATGCAATCAAACGAGTATATGATCGCAAGGCCAAGGCGGAAGAGGAAGACGAGGAAATCGCTGCTGAAGCTGACGTTGCAGCTGGCAACACCTTGTCTGTGGAGGAGTTTAAGAAGCAGCTCAAGGAGAAGCTTGAGACTGGAAAGAGCAGAGAGAACTGGAAAGATGGCACTGATAACATTATTGCCTTTGGACCTCGACGAACTGGGCCTAACCTCCTCATCGATGCTACGTCGGAGGGTATCTTTTCCAAGGCTTTTGCTACCGAGAAAACTACCGAGACTGCTCCTCGCGCAGACGAATCTCTCCACCCAAGTCACCTAACTGACAAGATCTCCTACGCCTTTCAACTTGCTGCGGCTCAAGGCCCTCTGTGCAATGAGCCACTCCAGGGTGTAGCAGTCTTTGTCGAGGACGTTGCTCTCAACCTCGCCGAAGATGATTCATCAGCTCGCGATAAACTAAATCGCCTCACTGGTGAGATTATCAGAACGTTTCAGTCCGCTCTCCGTTCAGGCTTCATGGACTGGTCGCCCCGCCTCATGCTCGCCATGTACAGCGTCGAAATCCAGGCCTCCACAGAAGTCCTCGGCCGTGTATACGATGTCCTGACGCGTCGCCGCGGCCGAGTCATGGCCGAGCTGATGAAGGAAGGCACACCATTCTTCACCATTCAAGCCCTTGTCCCAGTCGCCGAGAGCTTCGGCTTCGCAGATGAGATGCGCAAGCGGACCAGCGGCGCCGCACAGCCGCAGCTCATATTCGCAGGCTTTGAGATTCTCGACCAAGATCCCTTCTGGGTGCCCTTCACGGAGGATGACCTGGAAGATCTTGGCGAGTTGGCGGATAAGGAGAATGTGGCAAAGCGGTATATGGATGGTGTGAGGAGAAAGAAGGGGTTGCTGGTCGAGGGAAGAAATGTGGCTACAGATGCAGAGAAGCAAAAGACGTTGAAGAGGTAGACGACGATGAACATGTTGAGTCAATAAAAAGCGCCACTCACAAAGAGTTGAAGCTACCCGAGCGTTTCGGTTGGTTACGCACATCATCCTCCGCACCAGGTCCATCCGTGTCCCAACCTTGACAAGTTCGGTGGACAAGGATAGCCTCTCCAACCGCTATGCACTCACTCGTATGCAAGTTTGTCAAAGATTAGTCTTGAGAGACCGCCAGTTCATGTCGAGTCGTCGGATGCAGGTCCCAGGCCAGTTTTATCCACATAGGTCATGGATTTTTGAGCTGCTTGGAACTTGGCCCCAACGCGGCCTATTGTTCTGAAATATGTGTGAGACAGTCTGGCTTTTAGTCCACGTTGCACACGTTGGGCACGTTTTGTTGTGTCTCAGCAGCAGCACGGAGCATACGATGTAGTGTACTATACACCAAGGTGGATAGCTTGCCGGTATTCCATAACTGCTCCAGATAGTCTTTGTAGAAAAGGATAAGAGGCTAGATTAGATTCTGAGGTTTGACGCATCGTCATGTAGTTGCTCATGGTTGGTTTCCTACCCTTGTGTGTTGTTGATATTGTCATAAATTACTATGCAGCTTGCACGCTGCTTGGACTAGGTAGGCCTGGGTTTTCTCCCTCACATATAGATGCAAAAATGGTGGCTGAGCTGAACTTCAAGGACAATGTATGACAAGATCTCTTTTTTGCTCATAGTCCCATACGATCCTCTTTCTTGCCTGAAACCTACCTCCAGGTTCCAAACAGTGTCTTGAGTGCGTTTTCCCTCACCTCACAATCGACATGTCAACTGCGAAAAGAGAAAACGATGACATATCACTCACAAACCCCTGACAAGTCTCAAATCCCACTCTCACACGCACTCGGCACTTGCTCCACGACTTCGGCAGCCAAGGACGAAGCCGCGGCTCCGCGGGTGGGAACTCTACGCGTTCTTTTCTTTTTCTGCCTTTGCCACGAAACACGACGGCCCGTTGGGCTTTTCCCCGTTTGGTCTGATTCATCTGCACCACGTCCAAGTTTTGCTTCTTGCTCCAGGGGAGAGGGACTTATACGTACGAGTAAGATTTTTTTGTCCCCTCCCGTTGAGCGAGGGAGAGAGGTTGGCTGTTGGAAAACATGGCGCCGTTTGTTCGCGAGAGGATCTAGATATGGAGCCTAGAAGAAGTAAAAAAGAAAGAAGAAGAAATATGTCTAAAAAGCATTTACGCACATTTTTTTATGGCAATGATATGACTGTCTTATACGGCGAACATCCCTTCTCAAAGAACAGGCTCTGTCCTTTGTGCCTCGTACGCTGGTCGTGTCTAAGCTGCCCTCCACCATGGATTCCAACACGTCCTCTGCAGAAAGCGCTGCCTCGATGACAAACCTAAAGACTTTCAATGTTGAAGCTTTTTTACTGCTTGGAATTGCTCTGCTGGTAACAGCACTGAGGTCATACGTGCGGATCAGCAGTGTTGGCTTCAGGAACCTCTGGGCCGATGACTACCTCGTTGTCGTGGGTGCTGTGAGTTTAGACATTCTACCTGTGGTGCAGCTCTTCTGACATTCACAGTTCATCTATGCCATAGAGACTGGGCTGGCATACTCAGTGGGGAACATTGCCCATGGGCTGGCCAACAACTCCATGACAGACGAGTATCGAGCTTCTTTAACGCCAGACGATCCTGAATACCAGCTTCGGTAAGTCGATACGAAGCCTGGGTACAGCACGCATGCTGACCAATGCAGGGTGACTGGTTCCAAGATTCAGCTCACGCTGTGGGCTACTTATTCCTCTCTTCTATGGATTCTCAAAGCAGCCATGTGCACCTTTTACTACCGATTGACAAAGGATCTCGAGGGCTACCGGACGCGAGTCATAACCGGGTTTGCCCTCATCATCGGTTCCTTTGCAGTAGTTCAGCTCAACCTTTTGCTGAGTTGCGGTCCATTTCATCAGTGGTGGCAGATCTACCCGGATCCAGGACCTTTCTGTCATGCTGCCATTTCCCCTGGCTTGATCTGGACATATCTCTCTTTCAGTGTGGTCACTGATCTCTACCTCATCATGATCCCTATGCCGATGCTGTGGAAGGCTGCCATGCCTTGGTTGCAAAAGGTTGGACTGCTTACACTCTTTAGCTGTGGACTGTTTGTCACTATGGCTGCTATCCTTCGTGTTGTGCTTCTCGTCTCTGTAAGTGTTCCCAACCCCCCAATGCCTCTTGCATTGGTGCTGACACCATCCAGGACCCTGTCAACGGCGCCCAGCTTGCCGGGGCTTGGGCAGTTCGCGAGACCTTCGTCGCAGTCGTGACAACCAACATACCCATGCTGTTCCCAACCTTGAAGAAGTGGGCAGTCCCTATCGTCGGTAGAGCAAGCTCACCTCTGGGTCACCGCCGCGATTCTAAAAGCGCATCAACAGAGTCAAGGTTCTCGGGATGTATATCTATGGATGCATGGAGACGCAAGGCCCATCGGTCGTCTCGTCCTGTATCGAGCAACCGCGAGAGCGTAGTACGCATTGTTGAGACGGTTGAGCTATCTTGTATGATGCTTGACCCAGGTATCAGCAAGCCTGAAACATCAAAGCCACGCGATGAGGTCACATCGTCTGGTCTCCAGTACCAGGCCGACATTGAAGCCCAAGCTGAGGGGGCACACGAATACGGACGCATGAGAGCTAGAAGTGACAGCTACATGACTTCCTGTCCAGGATCACCAATACATTCACCTGGCACAGAGGGATCTGAATTCCTTCTTGGCCATGTTCACCACGACCGGTACTGCAGAAACGTCTGACGCTTCTGTTCCAAGACCACCAATGGCTTAATCTTGTATACGACGATACTGACAAAGACATCTTGGCTTCAACGGAGTTGTATGATTTACGAAATTACGGTAATGCAAATAGATAAAACGTATTAAATACCTAGCATAGACTGTTTATATATGTGGTTTGCGGGGTTATGGGCCATGTTAGAATGGTTAAATAAAAGCAACTGTGGAGGTTCGTGGTGTTTTAGCACGTCTAAATTTCTCTCTCTCTTCTATGGACCATGTTTGGTAAAAGCTCTTCATCAATGGAACTTGTATAACTGAAAAAATGCGGTATGGTTCCTAGCTGCTGTTCATTGTCTTTGCAGAGATGTTGTTCACTCCCGCGCCCGTTCATGACATTGGCACTCGGGACGGAGATTGATTTGCGGAACTGAACAATATTCCAAAGAAATTACATGTTACCATAGAGTAGAGACTGGCTTTGTTTTGGTCAACCCTTTTATGCCATATTGTGGGTGATGATGCTAGGAGACTAATATCACGGGTGTATAATGGAAGAAGCCTCTTTGTCTAGACTCAACTCCAATCCAGTCATTCTTTCAGAGATTTTGAACAGTGGAACAGTGTTCTACTATCAGATTTCCATATAGTAAGAGACATGAATACTACCCTCGAGCATTTAATACAAAAGGCTAACAGAGGTTGGTCAAGCTCGGGTTTATTCCATTTATCAACGAATTGAAAGACACAAAACCATGGTTAATACACGTTCAAAGATCAACACTGAGGCAGCTCTGATCGTTGCACCAGAGTCACCACGTACACCGACCTCAGATTCTTCCTCGCATACTCTAGAAGCACCTGTTACACCATCCAAGAGAAGAGGAACCAGAACATATGATGACGGACCAATTCCCTACAAAAGGGCGAGAAAATCACAGTCCAGACCAACGGAGTCGCCAGTTACACCCACCTGTCCAAATTATTCCTCACATACTCTGGAAAGGCCTGCAGCGCCGCAGAGAAAGAAGCGAACCAGAACATGCCACGACAGTCCAATCCCGTATAAGATGGGCAAGAAGACAGACCAGACACTGTCAGGATCACCTCAGACACTTGACGAGTTATCTGAACCAGATACCAAGGGTAATTTTGAAATATTCCACATCAGTCAAGCCCAGAAGCATGAAGAGCAAGGTAACAAGGACGAAGATCAAGAGGAGCCTATATGCGCTATCAAGTCATTCGGGCAAGATACCTTTGCACGAGATTGGTCAGACATTGGACGACAAAATAGCCTCGAGTACTTCCAGGCCTATCCTCATGACCGCAACTCGACGCTCTGTGTCAGGCATTTCCTTCGGCTGGCAGAAGGGTGGTACATTCGGCGAAAGGGGCATGTCGAGGCTCAACTCAAATCCATGCTCAAGGGCGGTGTGATCTCTAAGCCTGACTTTTCTGGCCTGGCTCTTCCCATAGATCAAGACAGCTGGACCATCAAGAATCTCCAAGACTTCAAGGACGAGCTGAGGCAGCAGATCGATGCTGCTAAGGATCGGCTCGGAAAAGAGCACAGCCGAGTTGCTCGAGATACGCTTCACACACCTGATTGTGAGATTTGTAACGACAACCAGCCATTAAAGTGTGCACTATGCGGTCCCCGCGAGACTGATCTAAATCTCGATGATGAGTTGGGGTACAATACGTTGGGGGCTCGCTTTGCACATGGTCGGTCCCTGGAGTTCCTGGACAAGCCTTGCCTCGAGAGTATCTGGACATGGCAGAGGCGGAGAACTGGACTCATTCTCAGATGTGGCCACGCATCGCCTGTTGTGATTCTGGGAGGTGGAAAGGGAGATGTCGTCGAGTGTGAGGAGTGTCCTCATGCCCAGCCAGCCGAGAAGTCTTGCTTCAAGCCACACAGGCATGCGTTGCGAATTGCAGGCGTGTATATCCCGGTCGTGGTTAGGCCCTCTCGCATGGCGATGAACAGCCGCGTAGGCCATGCAAGTGCTGGAGGGCTTCACATCATCGTGGATGGTTGTGGCACTGAGCTCATGATCAAGTTTCGGTACGTTTGAGATATCGTACTCGCCTTGGGGGAAAAGACCATGACTAACACTGTTCCCTAGATCAACTCGCTTCTCGCAAGCCCATGAAGCAGAAGGATTTGATTACCGTGATCAAGGAGATTTGAAGACAGTCCGGTTTGCTCTCCCTTCTGAGGCCGCAGAAGATCATCGGGAGTACAGCTACGATGAAGAGTTCCATCGGTACAGGGTGGGCATTGCCAACATGGACAAGCTGTACCAGAGACTGGGGGCATTTGAGCCAACAGGATGTTCAGATTTCTTTACAAACTGCTCATGTCACTGATATAGCCGGGAGTTAAAGTACTGCTGAAACAGCTGCTGGGAGGATGGAGGATATAGACAAGACCCTTGTTCACTCAAGGCTTACTCCCAATAAAGAACCATCAGCTTCGTAACTTCTAAAAAGCGAAAAGCACTACCAGGACAATGAAGCTTGTACATACGAGTATATAGAGAAAAAAGAGAAAAAAAGAGAAAAAAAGAGAGAGAAAATAGAACATCCCCCTAACCACTTAATCACATTATTCCCGTGCAAGTGCAGGGTAGATTCCATATTTCCACAGCAAAGAGAGACATTTGCGGCTGAATAAAAGGTCCCCACGTGCCCAACGTGCTCATGTCCCACCTTAACAAAATTGATCCAGTCAAAGCCTTCTTTCCAAGGCAGACAATCCACCTTTTTAGGCAGGGATTAGGGCAACCTTGAAGGGTCAGGTCAGGTCAGCTGGAGGCCAGGTCGGCTCTCAGCGCCCTTTATCGCGGGGCTGTTAGTGGCCCTCTAGTTGGGTCGGTCCAGGGGATGAGTACCAGTGCCAGGTGGAGTGCGCCCCCTGGCTGATGTAAGGCTCAGGCCTCCACTCATCCTTCGCAAGGCAGCCATTCAGTGAGCAAACCCTCTTTCATTGTGGATGCCCGTCCAACTTCGCCTGGGCTCGAAACTTGAACTCTGCATCCCCAAGTGCCACGATGCGCTACTACAAGTAGGAGAGTCACGACAAGACACCAATAACTCACTGACGTCGCTACCTTTTGGCTGCTTTTCCACATTTACATTCTCGCATTCATTCTTACACTCTTCCTCTTATTAATAACATCCTCTTTAATCTAGTCCCGCTCGCTGCGCGGCATTGCCCACGCCCGAGAGCGACACGCACGCCACCGCGAACCCCTCCATCCCTGACGCAGCTAGTCTGACCCCATCATTACTCTTCACGATACTGATACTACGGATTACCGGCACTGGGCCCCTTGATAGTTCAGAATGCGTCTATTCGGAGGAAAGAACAAATTCAAGGTCGACCCGCCTCAGATTCGGATCGAAAAGGTGGTTGTCGACCGACCTGCCTCCAAGCCCAAGCCCAAGCCGAATCCCGTTCTCAGTGGCTCAGCCTCACGCTCATCGTCCTCTCATCGACCTTCTCCGAAACCGCTGGCACGCCAGGCTAGTCACTCGCCCTATCCCTCTTCATCCGACGAGAGGCGACTGGACCGCAAGCGCAAGGCACCATCCGTGTCGCGTCGATCACCAGCTAGTGACCGTATCGAGTTTGACAAAGATAGCGATGGTGAAGACGACGCCTGGATGACCCTCGATACCAACAAGAGGCAGCGCAAGGGCACCGAAGACGGCGGTTTCGTCGACCCCAATCGCAAGCTAAGGAGCGTGAGGGCATTTGAGAATCGGATGGACGCCCGGAGTTTCATTCACGCTGTGGATGTTGCCTCGCTCGAGCATAAGTGTGTGCCTGTTATGGGTGCCCAGAAGGACGAGGTGTCTATCAGACTACAATATCCCAGCTTACAACCTCGTGAAAAGTGAGATCCCCCTGGTTATGCAGGCCCGAAACCCCACGCTAACAGTAGTACAGGTACGAGCTGGTCTGGGGAAAAGACAAGATCGATGCAGTTGAGGCGAGCATCAAGGTAGTCCGCCATGTAGCTGAAACGTACCTCACAGATGAGGAAGCAGAGCCTTTTACCAATCCCAATGGTGGAATCATCCGACGCCTGGAGAAGGCATCCAACCGAAACATCCAGGATTTGATGGGCTTCAAAGCGGCATTGCGCGAGTACAATGAGAAGCTCCGTGCTCTTGTCGATGAAGGTGTGATTGCCAAAAACCTCGACAACAGGCATGAGCTACCCCAACACCTTGTGGCTTTTATACTCGATCAGATTTATGACCGAACCGTGGCCCTCAAGGTTGAACTTCTCTCCAAATACGAGAACGGAACCGACTATGTCTATGGCGAGCTCCTTCATCCCTTCATTTCCAAGATTCTGGTGGAGCAAACCCGGATGACCTCCAAACAGGTCTTTGTGGATCTTGGCTCAGGTGTCGGAAATGTGGTTTTGCAAGCGGCCCTGGAAATAGGCTGCGAGAGTTGGGGCTGTGAGATGATGGAAAATGCGTGTAACCTGGCCGACGAGCAGAAGAAGGAGTTTGACGCACGATGCATGCTCTGGGGGGTCAGGCCAGGCAAGGTGCACTTGGAACGGGGTGATTTCCGTAAAAGCCAGCGCATTCAGGAGGCCCTAAAGCGTGCTGATGTGGTTCTGGTGAACAACAAGGCCTTCACCTCGCAGCTGAACGACGACCTGGTTCGGATGTTCCTCGATCTCAAGTCGGGCTGTAAGATCGTGTCGCTCAAGTCCTTTGTCGCGGACAAAAGTAACAACCACAACATCAACGACGTTGGCAGCACCATCCTAGAAGTGGAGGAGTGCATATACCCTGAGGGTTATGTGAGCTGGACTAATGCAGGAGGATCGTACTTCATTTCGACGCGAAAGTAGACTAGAGATAGAAGCTTCATCAGCACTCAGAGTGGCAGAGAATACGATGTAGGGAAGATTGGGTTAAGGACGCACACCAGCGTTGGCGGGACAGCATCGTCGGGACTTACAGGATACTCCATATAGCACTTTGTTTTTGTGATATCGAGCGTTTGCGCGTGTTGACTTTGTGTGTTTGGTTGTCGTAGCTGCGGCGGACTCGATCATCGCCCTTTCTCGAAAATGGGTTCGTTGGCGAGATTCATAGCTTCTGCTTCTTGTGCCATTCGCTTCATCCACCGATCGACCAGCTCCTTATTCTCCTTTTTGACCTTGTCTCTTTCCTTCTCGGCCATCGACATCTGAAGGTTCAGCGCAATCATCTCATCTTGTACTTGCTAACATCGCTGTCAGTATGGTTCGAGGTGGTCTGGCGGCCAGAATGGTGCAGGCACCTCGATAAGCTTGCGCTTTTCCCTCAGCTCGTATTCCCTATCTTTGAGTCTGGTGGTGAGGCCATTCTTATCGACTGTGAGGTCTCGTATCGATCGCGTGTCGGCTTTGTGCTTTGATCGGAGTTGCATGAGTTCTTCTTCGCTCGTGCGCAATCGTGTTTCGGCAACGCCCTTTGATCGAAGAGCTTCAGCGAGGTCCTGTTTCAACTGGGCGAGGCCGGGATCGTTGGTGGAGGGCTCGATTGGTTGTGCGGTCGATTTCCCGCCTTTTGTGACAAGCGATTCTAGTCCGTTCTTCTCAGCCTCAAGAGCGGCTATGCGATCCGCCATCTGCGAGCCTTGAGAACATCGTTAGTCTTGCGTATTTTGTTTGATGGATATATCGGAGTCGCAGATAGAGCATATGAGGGAGGGGTTTAGGTGGGGTGGTTTACGGACATGTCTGAACGAGCTCCATATTGACGGGATTATTGAGCTCTGCATCCTTGATGGATGAGAGATACTCGTCACGCCAGTTTGGCATCGCGAGAGAGGGGAAGAGGTTGTATGTATTAAATAGTGGTGATGGTTAGATGGTCGGATGAGCCGAAGTGAGCAAAAAGTGACGAGAGACTTTGACTTTGTAAGTTACCGCTCTTTCTCCATGTGAGATGATGCAACCGCCGGGAAACCTAAAATCAGCGGGTGTCGGTTGGCTACTGCACCGCTAGTCCATCCGGAGAATAGCCGTATGCCTAGCAACCTACCTACATACCTACCTAGGTACCTAGCTGAGCTGTGATGCAGCTCCAGCTCCCCCAACCCAACCTCTCTGTGAAGCTCACTGCTCGTTCATATTGACGAATAGCATCAGCTGTGGCGCGTCGTCTTCTTCATACACATAAGAAAGGTCTGAATACAACATGAGATAACACAAGATGGACACGCTTCACGCGAGAGCCGATTGGGAGAGTGTCGGGGACAGATGGTTCCGCAAGACGCAGCAATACACAGCTGTCTTTGACCAAGACCTCGACCTGGACAATTATATCGTTACCGGGGCCCCATATGCAGGAGCATTAGGTGAGTGCTGAAGCTTTAGCATTTCAGTTTGTTAATATCTGTGGGCTTATATCCCCACCCTCTCATGATGAGCCGAGCTGGCGAATACAGACATAGCTGACCATTCCCTCAGCACTATGGCGCGACGACACCAAGCTCCTGGCATATCAACCAGGAAGATCAGCGAAACCAGCCATCGAAATCTACAGCCTTGCCGGGAAGAAGCTGCGCAGTATCCCTTGGGACAAGGGGACCATTAAGGGCCTTGGATGGTCGGAGGATGAGACCTTATTAGTCGTCACCGCTGATGGCACAGTCCGTTGTTACGATCTGCAAGGAGACTTTACACAGTTCTCTCTCGGCCATGGCGCTGACAACTATAGCGTTGAATCATGCCGGTATGTATGAGCCTGTGGTTGTTCATGGCATTATTACCACAGCTAACAGAGGGATAGGTTCTATGATCACGGTATGGTAGCGCTCCTGGGGAACAATTCGCTTGTAACAGTCTCATCTTACACCGAGCCTCGACCCAAGGCCCTTGCAAAAACACCCGAAGGCGAGATTCATGCGTGGTCAATCATCTCACCAAACTACACACTATCCAGGTCCGTCGAAGTATTATTGAATGTCGAAAAGACTGTATATGTCGTCGATGCTACGGATTGCGAAGATCGCTTCCTCGACATTGGTCCCTTTAGCCACATTAGCGTCTCTCCAGATGGACGTTATGTAAACCTTTACGCTACAAACGGCAAGGCACATGTTATATCAAGCGACTTCCAGGAACGTCTTTTCGAGCATGATTCTGATTCCCAGACGCCACCTCTATACGTTGAGTGGTGTGGGAGTGATGCGCTTATTGCTTGGGAGGATGAAGTGCATATTATTGGCCCCGGCGATTCATCATCCTCCTATATCTATGACAGCACACGGGTGCATGTAATTTCTGGTTTGTTGCTCATCATTGAATAAAGGGACTGTGCTGACATCGTCTAGAACATGACGGAGCTCGTCTAATTACAAATGACTTTTGCGAGTTTCTCGAAAGAGTGACACGAGACACCCTCGAAGTCTTTGGCCAATCCTCGGATTCGTCACCAGCTTCAATTCTTCTGGATGCCGTGGGCCAGCTAGAACTCCAGTCTCCCAAAGCTGATGATTATATCCAACTAATACGACCGAATCTAACAGGGGCCGTGGATACATGTGTTAACGCAGCTGGACGTGAGTTTGATACTCACTGGCAGAAGCGCCTACTCAAGGCTGCCTCGTTTGGTAAATCCGTGCTCGACATACATAACAGCGACGACTTTGTTGACATGTGCGAGACTCTGCGAGTGCTCAACGCTGTGCGATACTACGAGGTCGGAATACCGCTCTCCTTTGAGCAGTATCACCGCTTGACACCAGAGAGCCTTATCCGGCGGCTGCTTAACCGCCACGAATATCTTCTTGCCCTGAAGATTGCAGGTTATCTCAAGCTGCCTACGGATCGAATCTATGTGCACTGGGCGTCGAGCAAGGTCCGTGTGGGCGGCGAAGATGATGACACCATCTGCCGGTTGATTGTCGAGAGGCTCTCTGGCAAGCCTGGAATTTCCTTTGAAGAGATTGCACGTGCAGCATACCAGGAAGGAAGAGGCCGACTTGCCACAGAGCTTCTGAATCATGAACCTCGTGGTGGCAGGCAAGTTCCTCTTCTCCTAAGTATGGAGGAGGATGAGCTTGCTCTCGATAAAGCGATCGAAAGTGGTGACACCGACCTCGTACTATCGGTACTGCTGCAGCTCAAAAAGAAATTGCCTCTTGCTGCCTTTTTCCGAGTCATCAACGCCCGACCGACAGCGACGGCCCTGGTGGAGGCATTGGCTATGGAGGAGGGCGATAATGCTCTGCTCAAAGATCTCTACTACCAGGACGATCGACGAGGAGATGGTGCCAACGTCTTTATCCGCGAATCACTCAAACAGCCTGATGCTCGAACATCATCTGATAAGCTGGCTCTGGCGGCGAAGCTGCTGGCTGATTCGAAAGAGTCCACATTCGAGGTTCATGGCTTGAAGGAAGCCACAACTCTACTACGCATGCAAGAAGCTTTCGACAGAGACCTGACGGATACTTTCACGGGACTCAGCGTCAACGAGACTATGTTTAAGCTCATTAGACTGGGCTATCATGGACGAGCTAAGAAGATCCAGAGCGAGTTCAAGGTCCCAGAGAAGGTGGCATGGTGGATTCGGTAGGTGGACCTTTTCCCCAACAGGCCCCCCCCCGGCAACGGGGAGGGCAACGGTTACCCAACGGCTGACTTTGTTCCTGCAGGTTACGAGCACTAGTAGCGAAGCGAGACTGGAACGAGATCGAGGAGATCTCCAAGACAAGGAGAAGCCCCATTGGTTGGGAGGTGAGTTTCTGGCACACAAGATCTGTGTGGGGAGATGTTCATGGCTAACAAACAATAGCCCTTCTTTAACCTCACTCTTCAGGCGGGCAACCCGCGGGTCGCATCTGTGTTTGTGCCAAAATGCACAGGACTAGGAGCTGGAGAGACGATTACCATGTATGAGAAGTGTGGCATGCGCGTTAAAGCCGCACAAGAAGCCGTGAGGCTCAAGGATGGTGAGTCGTGGGAGAGGCTTCTGGAAGCTGCAGGCAAGGGGACGCAGGAGGGGAGAGAAATCGAACGGTTGGGACAGTCGGTTTTCAAGAAGTAGAAGAGGCACTGGCCGTGACTAGTTGGTATATTTCTTAGAAGCACATATCATTCATGAATCAAGTGAAATACCACGTAGCCGTGAAGGATGCTCATGACTAGGAGCGAATTAATCCGTGCCTCCACAAGAGCCGCGTTTGACGCCGTTGATCCCTTGCATTAACCCAAGGATTGCAGTGGCTGCATAGTTGATGCATGTCAAAAGGGTTCAGCCTTGCAAGTGCTGTTTGTTTGTGGAGGCGTGAGAGTTGCCTCTGAAACAATACAGTCCCGCGCTAACGATACTATCATGGGTAGATTTTGAAAGTCGGTATGGTCATTCTCAGTCTTGACACCTTCCCGTGATGTTTTGCTTTTGATCTCGTGACGTGTCTCAAGGAGAAGAAGCAGAGTCATGTCTCTGCTGGTGTCTCATGATATCTGGTGGAGTTGAAGCGCCCAAACCCCACAAAAGGTATTGAAGCTAACAGATTAGGGCAAGATTAACATGCTCATTTATCGCACTGGGGAAATTTAAGTTAAGGTAGGTAGTAGGTAGGTAGGTAATCACCAGTCTGTACATGTACATGTATAATCGGGATCTCCCGAAGCCAATTCATATGCGAGCAGCTGACGTGGGCGGGTGGCATGACATTGACACTGACACTGACAGCTCCAAGCAATATGGAGATGGAGGGTAGCATGATGATATCATGGGTTACATTGTCGCTCCGATGTGGGGATGACCCTCGGCAGTAGCAAGAAGGATCAGTATCGAGTATCACAACTATCGGGGCTTTTTTTGTTATAGGTAATCATCGTGAGACCTGAGAGAGAAACAACCAGATGGATGGCTAACAACTTAACCCCCGCTAGACCCCCTTATCATAGTCGCCTCTGAATCGTAAGCACAGGCGAGAATCAAGCCCCGTTGCCTCTTTGAGACGGTCTGGAAGCGTCTGTGGTGGCGGACAAAAGACAAGTACCTCTGTGTACGTGGGAAGTGCAAGTTTGAGTTTGAGCCGCAGCGGCGGGACTGAGAACGGGTTTCTACTTTTTCTTCCAGAAGTGTGCAAAAAGATAGGACCATTTTTAGGCCTGCAGACCGGGATTGGGCGTTGGTTGAGATGATATCTACGTAGGGTATTCATGCTAGATGGGTAAAGAATCAGGTATTAAACGAAGAGAGAAACTGGGCAGAAACAAAAGTAGGGCTGAATTGTGGAATATGGTCTTTTTTCTTCTTAAGCTGGGGATATCTTGTCTCGAAGATTGAAGATGGGGAATGCCATGATGGGAGCCCAATATGGCAATGTGGGGTAGATGGATAGTGTGAGTGTACATAGTGGAGAATGTACAAATTGTTTATGGCGTGGTCCAGGCATTCATCGTGCGTCTCGATCTCTAGCTATCTCTTTTCACTCAAGATATAGTCTACTATGTAGGTCTTTGATATTGTCAAGCTATGCTGTTCAAGTACTCGTACTCTCCTCAAGTCCAGCACAACGTATTCGGTCACCGAACCGCGCGGGACCCCTCAATGCTCCTTTTGCTGGGGCATGGGCCCTCTAGACCCTGTTCCTTAGGTACAGGTAGCGTAGGCTCTGCCAAGACATTGGATGCTTCCAAGCTTGACGCAGCAGACGGGGGAGGGAGCTGAGATGGTCTAGAGCGGCCCATGCCCGAATCACGTTTGACTGCATCAGTGCATCTTGATCACTTGGCTACGTGCGTGATGTGATCTACCAGGCCCATGTTGATATCAGCGGTCCATTGTCCTTTCGTTGGTTATCCATACGTAGATGGGTATTCAGCGCAGTCAGACTCTTGATGGCTCGTTACGCCTGGTAAAAGACTTGATTTCCTTGGCCAAGTACTGTGTATTATCGTCCTTCGTCATCTCTTGGGCTCTGTGCTGGGGTTCCTCTTCCAGGGCTCCTCTCTCTGTCTGGAGGACAGGCTCACCCCCCCAAACGTTCTCTCACAGCCAATCATTCTTGTCAATCCCCTGTCAGAGTTACCCCTGTCACCATCCATCTGGATCCTCCAAGCTACTCCTCCCCGGTTCCCCTACCTTGCCTTTCCTAGGTACCTTGGTCCGGGTCCATTCTGTTCATACGAAATACCACCGCCGCCACCACTGCTGTTTTTTGGTACTGACCATCGCCAAGCCCAATGGTAAATAAACGTACCAACCTCCAGATAATTTTTTCTCTTTTTCTGGTTTCTCAACTTTTGGGGGTTTTCTGTTGATATTCCAGCCAGTCTTCTTCTACATTGGACTGAGAACCCGAACAGAAACACCCTCCCCCTCTCCCTACCTTCAACGGACGAACCATCGTCTTGTCCAGTCTAGAACAGATCTGCGAGGCAAACCAGACCAGACCAGACCAGAACAGAGCAGCAAAAGGCAATTCGACCTTGAAAAACATCAACGACCCTTTCTCCCCCCCTCTCTCTATAAGCGAATCGATAGCCTGAGCGACTCAGCGGCAACATCTCAGCAAACCCACACCCATCCATCATAACGATTCCGAATTCGCTCAACACCAGACAAGTGACCTTGGGGTCGTCCGCTCTGTCTCAGCTGAGGTCTCAGTCATATCATCGTCTGCAGCCCGGAAACAAACAAAACAAACGCAAAAGCGAACAAGAGAGAACAGGGGTTAGCTTAAAATTAAGCTTCGCTCCTCTTCCCTACAGTACAGTACTTTACGCTACTTGTGCCCGGATAACGCCGCATTCTATCTCCCTTTCTTGGACTTGGCTTTTGGCTAGTAGAGTCGCTCTCGACTATTCTTTGGCATTTGGACTTGGATTTGGACTTGGCCAATTCCCTCCTCCTCCTCGTGCATCTGTTCGAGGACCCTACATATCCTTGCAGGCACCTGCCCAATCCAGGCTGCCCTTTTCACCTCTACTTTTCTTTTCTTTTTCTTCTTCTTTTCCCCTCTCCCCAGATGTTCACTCAACCAGTCATGTCGTCGCCGCCCACGGGCCCGCCACAGTCGTCGTCGACCTCAACTTCACGGCCCAGTCGTCTTAGAGGTCTCAGTTACCTTCGCAGCTATACACAGAATCATCTGCTCTCGCGCGACAACCACCACAGCGCATCAGCAGCGAGCGGCACAGCTACTGGGACAGTGAGTGCACGAAGTACTTCCCCCAATCGACACGGCGGTTCTCGCCTCACGCGATCCCTCAGCCATTCGCCTACCACGAGTGGACCGCCATCCACTGGACCTGGCGCCCAGAATAACGCCAACCACTTGACCCTCGTCAGTTCGACGCCTGATCCCGTGAGAAATTTGACATCAGCGACCACCGCAATCTCGATACCTGCGCTGCCTACTATTTCTGCCTCTGCTGCTATTTCTTCCACCGTCCCATCTACAGCGCCTACCTCTGCCCCCTTGGCACACTCGCAGCATTCAGCGTCCGAAGCCAACGACCCCACTACCGTTGCACCAGAGCCCTCGGCCGTCGCAGATACTCTCGCAGCAACCTCTGTCCCTGCTTCGGCTGCCACCACCGACTCGACTCAGGATCAGGCTACCATGACAAGATCGCGGGCTGGCACAAACGGCGACGCGGGCGCCTCAACACCCGAAAATGCCCCCTCAATTCGATTTTCTGCTTACTACGATCCGCGCTCTACACGCCCATCCTTGACATTCCCCCCCATCTCTAGGACTCTGCCCACAGGGTCTGAGAAGATCCGTGTTGGTCGCTACTCGGAGCGCGACAGCCACTCCATGTCTAATATGCCTGGAAACCAGCCGTCGGCCGCGCCTGTGGGGTTCAAGAGTAAAGTTGTCAGCCGCCGCCATTGTGAATTTTGGTACGAAGATGGAAAATGGTACATCAAAGACGTCAAGAGTTCCTCTGGCACATTTTTGAACCACATCCGCCTCAGTCCGCCTTCGCAAGAGAGCAAGGCGTTCCCTGTTAATGATGGAGATATTGTGCAGCTGGGTATTGATTTTAAGGGAGGAGAAGAGATGATCTTCCGATGTGTCAAGATGCGGCTCGAACTTAACCGTGGATGGCAGAACAAGCTCAACACTTTCAAGTGAGTTTTTGCTGTCGGCAACTTTACTTGGTTTCCAGAAACTGACACGATGATTAGCATGGCTGCGCACAAGAGGTTACAGACAATGGCTTCGAGCGGAGTCGCTGGCACTGGCACTAATTCTCAAGATTGCTCTATTTGCCTGAGCTCGATTGCCGTGAGCTCTTTTCCAACACTTGCTTCTTGTACATGTTTACTGATCATTCTCTAGCCCTGTCAATCTTTGTTTGTGGCGCCCTGCTCTCACACATGGCATTTCAAGTGTGTGAGGTCACTTCTCAACTCCCCCCAGTACCCCATCTTTATCTGCCCCAACTGTCGCGCGGGTGCCGATTTGGAAGCCGACGTGGATGAGCTGGCCGAAGAGTGGCAGCAGCTCAAGAATGAGGCTGAAGCAGAAGCCTCAACTCCAGCCCAGGTAGACACTGAGCCCGAGACAGATATTGCACCTCCCGAGGTCAAGTCAGGAATTTCGACACCAGAGCGGTCCAACACGGTCGACAGCGATCACCTGGATCTTACTGTCAGCATTACGCCCGAAACGCCTCAGCGAAATGGAGAAGTCAACCATGCCATCTCCGAGCCTTTGCCCATTAGAAATGCCGACTCGGGTGTCCGAAGGTCCAATCAACTTGGAGACAGCCGAACACCATCTCCGCCAGGCGGCACAGAGGGACCGATCACTCCCAGAAACAATGTTGGGCCTTGGGTTTTTGACGGCAGCGCCGGTCGTACCGTAAGCGCCACAGCAGGTGAAATGACAAGTATCGACGCTGCAGCACAACCAAATCCCAACGAAGATGGCTCTACCTCTCGATGAGTACATCGACGAGAAAGGCATTTCAAGTCATGTGCACATATATAGCGAGTTGTGAATTTCCTCATAAACCGGCGCTTGGGGAATTGTTTCACAGATATACGGTGTCTTGCTGGGCTGTCCTGACTTCTATGACAGCAGAGGCGTTGACGGAGTTTATGGATACTACCTGTCGTAGAAGACTGGTGAAACTTTTGACGCATTGGTGGTACAGCGATGTTTTGTCTATTCTGGTATGCAAGAGATCTAGATGCATGAAAGCCTGCACGTTCATATTGAGTAGAATTTTACTGGTCAAGACAAGGGTTTATGAGTAGGAGTTGATGGCATAGATAAGGATGGCTTTGCATGCAATCAAGCATTGAATCACGTGGTTATCGGATTGTTGCATGTTATTGGAGTGTAGACTGCCTCTGTAGTTCTTTTGATTTCGTGCATTTCCATCATGCCATGATTTCCGCCTGACAAAACGAGGGCGGCATTATGTCATCATTCTACTTGCCCGGCGCTGAGATGATCCGGTCTAGTCGCCGAGTGCGGGCGGTCTTGCCGGGGCCATGCTAAATTTCGACGGCGAGAGTCGCAAGCAAACTTGTTCAACAGTATTTGCATTTGTATTGTTGGAATAGGGTCAACGTCCCTTTCTCTACTCGCAAGTGCACCACAATAATGCTTCGCACTTTTACTACAGGTCTGCAACCGAGGTCGCGGGCCTCGTGCTCGCGCCTGTTGGGGCAGGTTTCCAAGCTCTCGGTGATTCCGCAGCGAAGGTCTATCCATGTAGAGGGCATTCCCAGGGTACGTTCATGATACAACCGCTCAAGGCGCTGATAGTGGAAACCTGCTAATGGGAATCAGGAACCTACAGATCTCGACAAAGTGTCAACACTTTCCAATGGCCTGCGAGTTGCTTCAGAAGCTCTTCCCGGATCTTTCACGGGTGTAGGTGTTTACATCGAAGGCGGCTCTCGATTCGAAAACGATTCTCTCCGCGGCGTATCCCACATCATGGACCGTCTCGCCTTCAAGTCGACATCGAAACACTCGGCAGACCAAATGCTCGAAAAGGTCGAGGCGCTAGGCGGAAATATCCAGTGCGCCTCGTCGCGCGAGAGCATGATGTACCAGGCCGCCACCTTCAACAACGCTGTAGAGCCGACCATCGAGCTCCTAGCTGAGACGATCCAAGACGCCCAGATTACCGAGGAAGAAGTTGCGGAGCAAATCGAGACGGCACGATATGAGATTCGAGAAATTTGGAGCAAGCCTGAACTTATTCTCCCCGAGCTCGTGCACACTGCTGCGTTCAAGGACAACACACTTGGAAATCCGCTGCTGTGTCCGGAGGAAAGATTGGATGCCATTGATCGAAGAACCGTCACGGCGTATCGCGAACTCTTCTACCGGCCTGAGAGGATGGTTGTGGCATTCGCTGGTGTGGAACACGCAGAGGCTGTTCGGTTGGCTAAACGGTTCTTTGGCGGCCTCGAGAAGGGCGCTTTGCTGACTGGCTCTGAGACGAGTGAGAGTGAACTATCAGATAGTGAAGCTAGCGCATCGTCTCTTGCTTCATCGTCTTCATCGTCACCGCAGTCCTCCCCCAACCTTCTCTCCAAAATCCCCTTCTTCAAGAACATCTCCACCTCGGCTCCTAAGAATGCCTCTGTTCTACCCACCATCCCCTCTCGGTCTGATCTCAAGCGACCTTCAAAGTATACCGGAGGCTTTCTCTCCCTCCCCGCTCAGCCCCCTTCTCTGAGCGGTCTCCCCACCTTTACACACATTCACCTCGCCTTCGAGGGTCTTCCCGTTGACTCAGAAGATATATACGCCCTTGCTACGCTTCAAACCCTCCTAGGTGGCGGCGGCTCTTTCTCCGCTGGTGGTCCCGGCAAGGGCATGTACTCGCGCCTATACACCAACGTCCTGAACCAGCACGGCTGGGTCGAGTCATGCATGGCCTTTAACCATTCCTATACCGACTCAGGTCTCTTTGGTATCTCAGCCAGCTGTCTCCCTGGCCGTACCGGCTCCATGCTCGACGTCATGTGCAAGGAACTCCGCTCTCTTACCATGACGACGGGCTTCACACGCCTCCAAGAAGATGAGGTAGCACGCGCAAAGAACCAATTACGATCCAGCCTTCTCATGAACCTCGAGAGTCGCATGGTCGAGCTGGAGGATCTTGGTCGTTCGATCCAGGTTCACGGACGCAAGATCCCCGTCAGAGATATGTGTAAACGCATCGAGAACCTAACAGTACGTGACCTGCGCCGCGTAGCGTCCAGGATTGTCGGCGGCAAAGTGAAAAACCCTGGTCGTGGAAGCGGTGCGCCTACCGTGGTGTTGCAAGAGGCCCAGGCGTATGGCGTGAGCAGCCACACGATAGGCTGGGACCAGATTCAAGACCGCATCGACAGCTGGAGACTTGGCATCCCATAGACTTGACGATGGAATCATGACAGGAGATGAGATTTATCCCGTTGGTCACTTGCAGGATGTTCCCCATGAAGTAGATGTATAATAGAGAGGGATTCTTGTACAGCATATACGGGCATTCATGATGTAGCATATCTGGAGCATAAAAGAGGAGATGTGGAAAATATGTATTATATAGTAAAGCCCGCACCATCACCCTACTAGACTCGGAATCAATGTATACCAGTAGACAACCACGAAAGGCATGCATGTGTTGAGACAAAAAGTGTCAAGGTCTATTATGGTGTAAATATTGTAGATTATCGCTCAAATTTCCAACCTAGTGGTTTTCCCGTTCTACCTATGCCTTGCGCCGTCTTGATAATTCGCCGTATTCCACTTGGTGTTTCTTACCCATAGAGCCATAACAACTTCAATACCCATCACCAGCATAGCACGTAAGAAAAGATGTTTTATCAAAGTTTAGATCGTACAGCTTCAAGACGATACTTGACGTCCTTGAGAGCCTTGTTTGTAGGTTTCCAGTCGTCGAATTGCCTCAGCAGCTCATTTGCCTCTGCGCTCAACTCAGTACGCACGAAATCCTCTTCCAACAGACCACGCATGATCCATGGTAGGACATAGGGGTTTTGAGACGCTAAAGAGCCCTCGCGAGGAGTGATCACGCACGGTGGTGGCGGTGCTGGGCCAGCAGGTGCTGTTTCCAAAGCATGTCCAACAGCAAGGTCGTACACTGCATCGTCGTAATAGAGACGAGAGTGGCCGACACCAGAATAGAGGGAACCTGCCAGAGGAGCGGATAGTTCACGTATCAAGCCGTGATCCGAGACGCCTAGATTGCGAAGTTTGAGAGCAAAGCCAACCAGATGAGCGATAAAGTCGGGGGCATGAACTCGTCCGTCGATGAAGACAGCTCGGTATATGTAAGGGTGATTTGCGGGTGAGTAAACGGCGGACTGCTTTATGTCAGCTTGCAGATACCAGAATTGGCGATACGGATTTGACCTACCTCTATCGGCACGACCTGATCGTCAATGCTGCCGATGAATGTGACGCGAGCTCCATAGTCTACTACACGCTTGAGAGCGTGCTCGAAACGCTTAGAATTGTCGCTTTCCGGGTTTCCAAACTCCCATAGCTCAGCAGCCGAGCCCATAAGTAGTCCGGATTTGTAGTCTGGAAATGGTCCCAATGCAACACCAGCCATGGCACAGACAGCGACCTTGGCGTTGGTGATGATGCCGAGGTCGATAAGCTTCTCGAGCAGCATGATACTGACTGGAACCCCCTGAGAGTGACATGCAATCAGGACAAGGTCGGCGTTTCGGATATGGTCGATCCAGTTAAGCATAAGCTTCCACAAGTTGTCCACGCGATCTCTAATCTTCCCTTCTCCCTCAAGTGCAACCTTTTCAATCTCACAATCGCCACACCCATGAGCCTCAGCCCATCGTCGGATTGCCTCGGCCCCAAGACCTGCGAAACGCAGAGACGTACCAGTTGGCTGACCAATCATGGGACGGAGATAAGTCGCAGGGAACAAGCCATGAACGCCAATTGCAATGGCTTTACGGATTTTTGGTGGATTGTCTACTCGAAAGACATGGTTTGGAGGTGCTCGCTGTGAGCGAAGAAGGAGTTGTGTGATTTGCTTCAAGATGGACGGGTTTTCTTTCATTTGGTAAGTGCTAGAGAAGGATGGTAGGAGAAGATTGCCCGTTTGCTTGGTTGACGTTTCCGACTCGGCTATGGATTGACTAGATGAAGCAACTTTCGTTGGTGTCTTGTCAATATCTTGAGTTGGAGGTATTGTGCTGGTTGGTGTTGAGGCGCCAGACCCAGAGGGCGAAGGCGTGTCCAAGTCCATCGACTGTGGCCTCGCGCGCTTGTTCTTTTTCATCCATCCAGATCTTATAGTTGCTTGCGCATCTTTCGCCCTGGAGACTCCCTTTGCGGAATCTTTTGTTGGTGATACATCACATTCTGCCATAGGTCGAGGGTGAGCTTCTGATCCCTCGCCCATCACTGCCATTTCTCCAGACTCTGGTAAAGGAGGGCTATCCTTTGACTTTGGTGTTTCCCTGGACCAAAAGGCCCATGTTGAGCCAGCTTTGGGCGGAGCTTCATGTTGATGTGGTGGAGGAGGCGGAGCGTCTGTCATGGTAACATCCTCGGATGTAGTCTCAGCACTCTGTTGTGGCTGAGTATCCGGCTCATCGTCTGGGATTTTAGAGGGCTCCGCGGATGAGTACCAGAAGCTAAACCAGGAGGTAGGTTGCGTCTCTTTGACACTCTTTGGCGAAGTAAGTTGGTCTGACAGCGCTGTTTGAGCTGGTGGAGTGACAGGTCGAGGCTCATCGACTTCCTTGGTAGTCTCAGGTTCAGCCGCTACGATGTCGGCTGTACCGGGCGTCGGGTTGGATTGCGTTTCCGTGAAAGGCGTTTTAGACCACCATCCGAGCCAGCCTGATGATACCACGGGCCGCTGGGGGGCCGATTCTAGCTTGGGTGCTTCTGGCTGTGCTTCTGATTGTGTTTCGGGTTGAGCCTCAAGTTGTACTTCTGGATGCGCCTGAGCGTCATCGACCTTGGAGACGGGCATTTCGGTTGTTGATGTTTGACGAGTCTGGGTGCCCTTTGATGATTTAGGGCGATCTTCGACGTCCTTCTTCTGGCTTTGAGGTTCGTTTTGCGCGTCTTCTTCTGTCATGGTAACATCTGACTTCGTCTCGGAAATCTTGGGCATTGTCTTAATCGTGTCGGTTGTACTTTGAACGCTGGCGCTATCGTCACTCTTTCTCGCTTCGTATCGACTCAAATCTGATGTTTTGTTTGACTTCACAGTCCCCCCAAGGATGTTTTCCTTTGCGACTGAGGTAGATGCCGAGGCTTTGGGAGCTCGGGGCCAGGATCCATACCAGCTCTTTGTTTTCCGGACCTAGATGTTCTGTTAGTTGATATGGAAGCGAGAGAGTAAAGTCAAAGGGAGAAACCCTTACGTCTTTGCTCTTCTTCTGCTCAAGCGAATCTGAATCGCCCATAGTCTGCTGTCTTGATGGCGGATTCAAGTTGTCGTGTCGATGCGCTTCCTTCGCAGCTGACGCCTTTGGAGCCTGTGATTGTGACGTAGTGATCTCCCTTGTTGAGTCGCTGACCAGGGTCTGAGAGTCGCTATTCGTAGGCGCTTTCTCCGGATTAGGTCGGACCTTTTTACGAGGAAGCATCTTGAGCCAAATTGTACGTTGAGATGCCCTCAACTTGCGGTAGTGTAAAAGTGTATTCTCATGTTATGTTGATGTTTGAATATGAAAGAGGTAGGTTTGTTAGTTCCCGTGTCATGTGTTGAATCAGCGTGCCTAGAGTAGAGTTGGTTGAGTGTACTCGGTACAGTTAGTACTTGAAGACACCTCGCCCCGCCATGCAAGGAGGTTGATAACACCGGATTAAATAAGGTACATAGGTAGGTAGGTAGGTAGGTACTTATGGTGCTTTACCATAAAGAATTGATAATACTGCTATCGGGCATGGAGATAGTCTTTGTTAGATGATTCCTATGTCTTTTTTCTTATATCAAGATTCAGGCAGTACGTACTCCATATACCTACCAAAAGGAATGACCGTCTTGACGACCCTGGCGCCTGGGGAACAGAAAGTGGGGAACAGCTGTCGGCCGGATTAACTTCTCTTATCTTATCGGGACAGAAAAAAAATCAAAATTCTAGCTACAACCTACTGCCACCAAAAGAGTGAGAGCCAGAGCAGTTGGTGATGCGCCAACGCCTTTCACAATGAGCAACCTCAAACGAAAAGCCGCCCCTGGTGGCAATCCGCCTGCAAAGTCGGCAAAGAACACAAAGGAAGCTCGACCTACCCAGAAAGAGAATACTGGAAAAGATGCAAAGGCCGCTCCCAAGCCCAAGAAGAGCGCCGAGGCGTCTGAAAAAGGTCCTGTTGTTTCGCTCTTGAAGGATGAGGAGCCAATGTTCCCGCGAGGCGGCTCCAGCGTCCTCACTCCTCTCGAGCAGAAGCAGATTCAACTTGAAGCAAAGGCTGATGCCATGCGCGACGAAGAATTCAGCACAGGCGGCAAAGTTCAGAAGAAAAAGAAGCGGAAGACGGCGCTGAAGGCTGATAAGAAGACGGAGAACAAGACTGGAGAGGAAGAGGACGCAGTCAGAGTCGAGAGTATAAGTTTCAAGGTAATACTCGACGTTGTTGTCATTCATAACTTGGTCACTAATGTCGAGCTAGAAACTAGTCAAGGGCTCTCTGGTACTCGGACAAGTATCACGAATCAACAACCTCGATCTCGAAGTCGCGCTACCAAACAATCTCACTGGCCACATCTCAATCGTTGCCATTTCCCAACAATTAACGGAACGTCTCGAGAACGAGACTGCGGATAAGAACAACGAAGATGAAGACGACGAAGCTGAAGACGATGAGGGTATTGATCTCAAGTCTATCTTCTCTGTGGGACAATATCTGAGGACATATGTGATGTCTACTGTCGACGAATCTGCCACCGGAAAAGGCAGGCGACGCATCGAACTCTCTCTGCGACCTAACGAGGCCAACACCGGATTGGAAAAGGACGATGTTGTCGTCAACAGTACAGTCATGGCGTCAATTTCCAGTGTAGAGGACCGTGGTTTTGTGATGGATACTGGTATTGTAAACCTCGGTGCTTTCCTGGCACGGAGCGAAGTTGACAAGAACATTGATGAGCAAAGATTGCAGCCAGGCGCTGTCTTCTTGTGCCAGGTTGTCAGCAAGGGCGCCAACGGCAAGATCGTACAGCTCTCACTTCAGCAGAAGAAGATGGCCAACATCAAAAGTCTGCCTGTCGACGCCACGACCATCAACACTTTCCTTCCTGGTACCATTGCCGATGTTCTCATCTCCAACACCGACCGAAGAGGCCTCTCGGGAAAGATCATGGGCCACCTTGATGTGACTGCGGATATCATTCACTCTGGTGCTGGACCGGCTGGGGTGAACCTGGACTCGGCCTACAAGGTCGGTTCTCGAGTAAAGGCGAGAATCATCTGCAATTTCCCGGCTGCTAGAGAGCTTAAGCTTGGCATTTCTCTTCTTCCTCATATTGCCTCACTCGACAAAAAGCGACCAACTAAATCCACCGATTCTAAGAAGAACCCCACTCAAGTACTTCCGATTTCATCTACGATAGAGGCTTGCATAGTCCGTCACGTTGAAGCGGAGATCGGGTTGTTTGTTGATGTTGGTGTCCCCGGCCTGAGCGGATTCGTGCACATATCCCGAGTCAAGGACGGCAAGGTGGAAGCACTCTACGAATCAAGCGGTCCCTACAAGGTTGGCTCGGAGCACAAGGGCCGAGTTATTGGCTACAACGAAATCGATGGCCTATTTCAAATATCGCTCGAGAAGTCTGTGCTTGAGCAGCAGTACCTTAGGCTCGAGGATGTCCCGATTGGTGCCGTTGTTACATGCGATATTGAAAAGGTTGTCATCGACGAGAAGGGTGTTAGCGGGCTCATCGTGAAGGTAGCCGAAGGCATCACTGGCTTCATCCCCGAGCAACATCTTTCCGATGTTCGTCTGCAGCACCCCGAAAAGAAGTTCCGCCAGGGTATGAAGGTCAAGGCTCGAGTTCTCTCAACCAACTTGTCCAAGAAGCAAATGCGCCTTACCCTGAAGAAGACTCTTGTCAACTCGGAAGCCCCCGTTATCAAATCCTACCATGAGGTTAGCGTTGGTATGCAGGTTCCTGGCACCATCGTCAAGGTTTTGTCGTCTGGCGCACACATCCAGTTCTTTGGCAATGTCCGAGGATTTTTGCCCATCTCGGAAATGAGTGAGGCTTACATCAAGGATCCTCATGAGCATTTCCGAACTGGCCAGGTTGTCAGTGTACATGTTCTTGATGTTGAGCCCGAGTCAAGAAGGCTGGTGGTGTCTTGCAAGGACCCTTCAGCCTTTGGGCTAGACAAGCAGAATGCTCTTCAGAAGCTTCAGCTTGGCGATGTTGTCTCTGCCAAGGTTACGCAGAAGACTGAAGACCAAGTCTTTGTGGAGCTGACCGACTCACAGCTCAAGGCTATTCTACCCGTTGGACACCTTACCGACAAATCAACATCAAAGAACCAGTATGCACTGAAGCGCATCAATGTTGGCCAGACGCTATCCGATCTAGTGATCATTGAGAAGAACGATAACCGGCGTGCTGTCATTCTCAGCCACAAGCCAAGCCTCGTCAGTGCTGGACAAGAGAAGACTCTGCTCACTAGCTTTGAAGATGCCAAGGAAGGCAAGGTAGTTGCTGGTTTTGTTAGGAATATCACCGTTACCGCCGTCTTTGTGCAGTTTGCTGGAAACCTGACCGCTCTTCTGCCCAAGTCCCGGCTTTCTGCTGATGTTCAGGAGCAGCCCGACTTTGGTATGCACAAAAATCAGTCAATCGAAGTCAAGATCGTTTCCGTCATCCCTGACCACCGCCGAATCGTGGTGGCCCCGACTGACTTTGACGAGTCCGCTGAGTCTGAGAAGAAGGGCAAGGCCAGTGATAAGCCTGCTGCTTCTGACGACCTCGAATTCGGAAGCATTACCAAGGCCAAAATCACGTCGATCAAGGATACGCAACTCAATGTGCAGCTGGCCGACGGCAAGGTTCAAGGCCGAATCGACGTCTCTCAGATCTTCGACAAGTGGGAAGATATTCCTAACCCCAAGGACCCGTTTGACAAATACCACAAGAAGCAGACTCTGTCCGTGCGAGTGATGGGAGTTCACAACGCCAAGGACCACCGATTCCTACCATTCTCTCACAGATCGCTTCACTCAGTACTTGAACTCACCGCAAAGCCAAGTGACATTGAGGCCGAAACCCTCTCACCCCTCTCACTCGAAAACGTCAAGGTTGGCGAAACCTATGTAGCCTTTGTCAACAACGCCAGCCCTCAGCACCTTTGGGTCAATCTTTCTCCTTCAGTCCGTGGCCGCGTATCTGCCATGGAAGCGTCAGATGACCTGTCTCAACTAAACGACCTCGAGGCAAACTTTCCCGTCGGTTCGGCCTTGAAGGTGAGAGTTACTGGTGTGGATGCTCGCAACAAGCGCCTCGACCTTTCAGCTCGCTCTTCTAGCTCTACCGAGGCCGTTACCTGGAGTGCTCTGAAGCAGAACATGGTTCTTCCTGGACGCGTTACCAAGGTCAATGAGCGCCAGGTTCTGGTCAAGCTGAGCGAGCTTGTGTCTGGCCCAGTGTATCTCCCTGATATGACTGATGACTTCGACAACGTCAACACTCTCAAGTACAAGAAGGGTGATATCGTCCGTGTTTCTGTTGTGGAGCTGGACGCAAGCAACAAGAGACTTCGTCTATCAACTCGTCCCTCACGCATCATGAGCTCTACTCTCCCGGTTAAGGATAAGGAGATCAGCGATGTTGCTCAATTAGACGCCGGTGACATCGTTCGGGGCTTCGTCAAGAATGTTTCGGACAAGGGACTTTTCGTTCTTCTTGGTGGACAGGTCACAGCGCTCGTCAAGATTTCAAACTTGTCTGATCGTTACCTGAAAGAATGGAAGGACCACTTCCAGATCGATCAGCTTGTCACGGGCCGTGTCATTGCCGTTGACAAGTTGACTCGCCAGGCGGAGTTGAGCTTGAAGTCTTCTGTTGTTGATGAGGACTACATTCCTCCTGTCAGCTACAACGACGTCAAGGAGGGCCAAGTTGTAACCGGAAAGGTCCGCAAGGTCGAAGAGTTTGGTGCTTTCATCTTGATTGACAACTCTGACAACGTCAGCGGTCTCTGTCACCGCAGCCAGATGGCCGAGAAGCCTGTCAAGGATGCTACTAGGCTCTACAAGGAGGGAGACGCCGTCAAGGCTCGTGTCTTGGAAGTTGACGCCAACAGGAGACGAGTTACCTTTGGCTTGAAGCCTTCCCTTTTCGAGGATGTCGATACTGACATGGATGACTCTGACGAGGGAGTTGGACTCGAGGGCGAGGAGGACAGTGATGAGGATGTGGAAATGGATGAAGGCGGTGCCTTGGTCAAGATTCTTGGCACGGACAATGTGGATGACTCAGATGAGGGCGAGGATGATGAAGACGACGAAGACGATGAGGACGATAGCGAACAGGATGACGACGAGGATGAAGATGAGGATGAGGAAATGGAAGATCAGCCGATCAAGAAGTCAAAGGGTCTCGGTGCAGGCAAGAAGTCTGAGTGGTCTGCTGACCCCTTTGACGAGCCAGAATCCGAGTCCGAAGAGGCATCAAAAGACAAGGAGAAAGCCAAGAAGAAGAAGCGAAGCAGGGACGAGATCCAGGTTGATCGGACTGCCGAGCTTGACGCCAACGGTCCCCAGACTTCAAGTGACTACGAGCGATTGCTGCTCGGACAGCCCGACTCTTCAGAGCTGTGGATTGCCTACATGGCCTTCCAGATGCAGGTCTCTGAGCTTTCGAAAGCACGAGAGGTTGCAGAGCGAGCTATCAAGTCCATCAACATCAGAGAAGAGACGGAAAAGCTCAACGTCTGGGTGGCATACCTCAACTTGGAGGTTGCTTACGGAACCAAGGAGACGGTGGAGGAGATGTTCAAGCGGGCTTGCCAATACAACAACGAGCAGGAGATCTACGAGCGATTGGCCAGTATCTACATCCAGTCCAACAAGCTCAAGGTAAGCTACTTCAAGTATCTAACATGTGAGATGTCACTCGCTAACCCATCAACAGGATGCCGATGCTCTGTTTGAGACAATGGTCAAGAAGTTTGGTGCCAAGTCTCCCAACGTCTGGCTCAACTACGCCCACTTCTTGCACGTCACTCGTAACGATGCCGCCCGAGCGCGAGCTCTTCTGCCCCGAGCCAACCAACAGCTCGACAGCCGACATGGCCAGAACCTCATGAGCCGCTTCGCCGCCCTCGAATTCCACTCCCCCAACGGCGAGCCTGAGCGTGGGCGTACCATGTTTGCGGGTCTTTTGGACGCATACCCCAAGAAGGGCGATCTCTGGAGTCAACTCGTTGATCTTGAAGTTGGCCTCTCCGACGCCGACCCTACGGCCGTCCGTGACGTGTTTGAGAGGAGGACACGCGTGAAGGGCATGAAGCCTCAGCAGGCAGAGAAGTGGTTCAGACGCTGGGCCACATGGGAGGAGAAGCTGGACCCCAAGGGCAAGGACAAGGTGATGGCCAAGGCTCAGGAGTGGGCTTCTGCTTTCAAGGCAAGAAAAGAGGCGGATGCGGCGGCGGCGGCTGCGGCTGCCGAGGACGAGATGGAGGAGTAGATGGCTGGTTCGCCTTTGTTTTGATTTCGATACCATACTATAGGGGCCGTCAAAAGTTACTACTAAACATAGGATCTGATTCAGGGTACATGATTCACAGCGGCCCAATTACTTGAAAGAAGTGACATGCAAATCGAGGGCATGTTACCTCGAGAAGATGAGAGCCCCAATAGAGTGGGATCTCGGCAAATAGAAAAGTAAATTCTCCGTGTGATGTCGTTTAGCAAAAAAGTACGAGCTAGAATAGCACATCATCCCAGGCTGGCATAGCGTTGTGGTTGGGGATGGATAGTCGGTAGTTGTTTATAGATGCTATGCTGATACTTTCTACATCCGCATGTACCGATCAACTTGCTCGTATCGGCTCGTGCTAGCTTTGGAAACGTTACCTCACCTCAGTCTAGCAACGGCCGTCTACGTGGTAGTATCATACATAGATTGTTGAGCAGATGTATTCCACGCGAGCTTCTGGCGACAGCCCACAGAGGAGATTCGCGCTCGACCAGGCCATGGCATAGACTATCCTCCCTCTCATCATCGATATACGCTGGGTTATATCAGAGGCTGGGTTCACCGCGTATCACCCATTCATTGATCGATCGTTGGTTACTTCACACCGCTGAGACTCACTCTGAGTAGCGGTGGAGTTTATGTTTATAGAGATCAGCATTGGAACCAGGGATAGGCTTGGTTGCTGTAAATAGATAGCGAATGTTATTGGCCAAGGGTCTTTTATGATTTGTGTTTATTCGTGAGAAGAAAGGCATTAAATGACATGATGTTGCAATCTACCTACGTATGTATGTATGTATGTATGTACGTATGTACGTATATACATATATATATATCCGTATATATATATATATGAGTCCAGCTGCTTCATCCAACTTCCTTCTCATCAATCTACCACATTCCTCTCCTCTCCTCTCAACTCTACAAAAGACTCTTGCAGCAAAGAAAGTATCAGCTCTTCTCGTACAAAAACCGCCAACATGCGTTTCTCCATCGCCGCCGCTACAGCCGCCCTCCTCGCCCTCGCCGAGGCTCGCATCAGCTTCATCCAGGTCCCTACCGAGATCAAGGTCGGCGAGCCTTTCCAGGCCGACATCATCCGCGAGGGCTACATCCAGAGCGTCTACGACGTCGCCATTGTGTTTGGCTACGCTCCCGCGGACGCCTACCCCGGCACCATCGGCCAGCCTATAGACTCCTTCTACCTCGGACCCGGTACGTGATCTGAACTGCTCTACAAGCAAAGCAGCTGCTAATGATAATGTCTTTACAGACGAGTCCAACAAGGACACGACTCTCAAGAAGTTTCTCACCGTTCCCACTGATGCTCCCAAGGGCAAGGGCCTCATCACCGCTTCTTGGACTAGCCTCTACGGTGTTTCCGGAAGTCCCACCATTACCAACTACAACGTCACAGTCACTTTTGTTTGAGTTTGATTGCCGAGCAGGGGAAATGAAGATGGTCTCCCATAGCCCTGCACTCTATGACAGGCACCTACACCTGCTCGTACCGTCTTGACATGATGTATGCACGCTATAATGTAGACTTTGACGTATTAGACAGACGAATGCATGAATTTCACAGAAATAAACCATGTTTGATGAATGCTCTCAATCCATGCTCCGCTCATGTATAGGTAGTATATATATATAGTCTAACTAGGGTATCATCACTCTATGGGAAACAAACTCAACCTTGATGAACCTCACCAATGCCTATGCCTATGCCTTTTCTTTGGCCACCATGTATGCTCTACTTGGGTTTGACGTACTTCATGCCGTTGGCACTTCCCCATACACTGTCGCTCACTTTGGCAGGGATCTTGCGTCCACGGAGCCGTTGGTCGATCAGCCACATGCCGACGACAAATTCAGAACGCCCTAGAACGCCCAGTCCTTGGCGGTCAACCAAGTCCCATACCTCAGCCAGCTCGTCCATCGGCAGACGGGACCGTTTCCAGATGTCACGGACAATGACATTGGCAACGTGCTCCAACGACGCGCCATCCTTCGCCTCGTAGGGCGAGTTGGGCATGTCAAGCAGCAGACCGCGGTTGGAGGCCCATACCGCTTCATACCGCTTACGTTCACGGGGGGTGACCTCTTCTCGCCACTTCTTTCGCGAGCCTTCATGATGCGAGTGTTTTCCTTTGTGAAGCTTATGTAGACCCTTCTTCTTGTGACGATCAACCTCGTCGTCTGCAGGCTTGGCCGGCTGCCGCAGCGTCTGCATCATGCGAGGTGATTTCTGCCGCCGAGGTAACGGGGGAGCCAGACTGCCTCCCGTGTTGTGAGGTGTCAGACGAGCTGACGCAAGGGAGCCGGCCATGATGGCGCTTGTGAGGGATTCAAGTGGGAGACTGGACACTGATGCACTTTTGAGGTGGCTGCGTCTGGATGGCGAAGGAGGATTGCTCCCTGTAAAGTGCCGCGTTACCGGCAGTGATGGAGGAGACTGTCGCACAGGTGACTGAACTGAAGATGCAGACACAAAAGTGTCGTCCGATGACATGGTAAGAGACGACGTCGGCCGTGCTTTTGTGGGCGTAGGCCTCTGGCGAGATAATCGGGGCTCTAGCTGAGGAGCGGAACGCTTTGGTGTAGCAAGCGGCGTCTTGTCCAGCAGCACACTCTTGGATTCGGCCTTTGGTTTGCCTGTCCCCCTAGGCTGCGGCGGTGTCGGAGGCCGTTGCCTCGGTGGCGCTCTCGGCAACGGGCTACGTTTCTGAGGATCTGGGGGTGAGGAAGATGGCCCTTGTGTTGCATGGCGAGTGATGATTTGTGGTGGTGTTTTCGACCTCGAAATTGGCTTTGAGGGTCTTGTTGGCGTTGGAGACAGCACCTCCGGAGGTGGTTTGAGGACTCTCTGAGGCTCCGGCGTCAGTGTCCGAGGCTTGGGCTTGGGCTTCGGTTTTGGTTTCGATTCTGCTATAGATCTGTCTTCTGAATACGACACCCGCTCTTCCAAGATACTTCCAGCCGGTTCTCTGGGCGGCTTGGCGGGGGTTCTCTTGGGAGAGCTTCGTTTGACGGGATCCCCTGCTTGACTCTGCTCGAACATGGAGATGAGTGACCCGGTGGGCGGGATAGACCCCGAGTCAACTACATCGCCGCTGCTCGATGAATCGCCAAAGCTTGTCTTCCTCCGAGGCGTCCGGGCCTTGGGACTCGGGCTAGCGCTCCGACTGGCCGCCAGGGTGGCAGCAATGAAGCTTGCGCTCTTAGGATCTGCTCTTCCAGCTGCGGCAGCACCTGGGTGCAGCTGGCCCGGACTAGAGCCCAGCTGTCTTAGCCTCGCCGCGACCGATCCTCCGTATTGTTCGTGGTCGATTGTACTTCCACCCGTGCTCTGCGCCGTGAGCTTCTTTGTGGGACTCCGAGGTCTTCCGGCTGAGGTTGCTGCCGTCAGGGCGCCATTGTTCTCTTGGGGCGGAGGAGGTGCAGGTTTGTTCTTGTTAAAAGCGATTGTTGCGCCTCTGAGGGCGGCGGCGGCATCGGAGGAGCCCGTCGTGTGGGCTGCGACGGGAGGCATTACCGTGAAGACGACGACATTGGATGAGCGAGTCAAGGAATGGAATATGAGATCATATGATGGATGAATGATACTGAGCGGTAGAGGATAGGTAGTAGGTAGCTGACTAGCAAAAGGTCGGTTGTCAAAGGGTTTGAGGGGCAGAACAAACGCAGACGGATAAAGAGGAGGAGATGCGATGAGGTTGGGGAGGGAGTTTGTTCGTCAGGGTTTATTCAGGTCATGTCCCGTCTCGAATTCGAGTTCCAGGGACCTCTCCACCCAGTTTCGGGCACGCGTCCACGGACATGAGGGGCGGGGGCCGCTAGAACCTCTCCTGGTTTAGCGGACATCAACGGGTTACGGGTGTCGGCGCCCACTAAAAACGGCTGCTGGTAGGGAGAAACAAACCCCTGACTTATTTTTGGAATCTGCGGTAACCAAGGAGACGGGAGGGCTGCATGTCATCAAGTCAATGAGATTCGCGAGAATGGCCAGGCCAAGGCTTGATTATCGATCGTTGGCTAGTTTTATCTCGTTTTATGATGCGTACGTATTCTCTGATTGTTTCATCAAGCCAACATTCGACAATATCAACTATTGAGATAGATATTCATGTATATACCTATTATCCTATAGGTTAGATGCTATATATATATACACACTCATGAGATGTTTCTGTGACTGACCAGCCCTTCAGATACAGACAGACATGCTCTTATCTGATCCTTAATAAGCTTTCATAGACACATGCAATATGGAAGCATCCAATCCAAAAACTCCCAACTCGCAGAAACTAGTCGCATCCATCAACCCAAGCTATCGATAGTCCAAAGGATCGTTCAAGTACAGCAAGCACTTGAAAACGCAGCCAACCTTTAGTCAAACCACCACCTTTTCTTCGTTTCTCTTTATTATTATTGTCATCTTTCGCATAGGCTCATCATCTCGCATCAGTCTTTCCTGCACCCATCTCGTGGATCTGCGCCACGCTCGCATCAGGCGCCTCGACCAACACAGGAGCCGCTGGGTGTTGGAGGATAGGAGGAGATGGCGATGTCTGCCAGCCTTGAGGAGGAGGTGTTGTTCCAGGTTGCCAGTCTTGGTAAGGGGCCATGTGCTGCTGCTGCTGCGGGTAATACATCTGTGAGGGAGCCGGATGTTCAGCTATCTGGGGCTGAGGCTGGTATTGGATCTTTTTGTTGTCGCGGCGGCGGATAAAGAAGACGGCGAGACCAGCGAGGACAAGAACCGCGATGCCTCCAACGACACCGCCAGCGATAGCGCCTACGTTGCTGCTCTTCTTTCCACTGCCCTGGCCGTCGTCTTCTTCGGCGCCGCCGTTGTCCTGGGGCACGCTGGTGACAGTCGCAATCACCACCGTGGTGCTTCCAGAGCTTCCCTCTGTCGTAGCATCCGTGCTGGATGGCTCGTCGGATGCGGTGGTCAAGGCAGGAAAGATGGCCACGTTCAGAGTCGACGTGTTGAAACTCTCGATGCCTGCAGGGAAGTTCATGCTGCTGAACCCAGCCTCGGCGTGACAAGGGTATTTCTCGATGTTTTTGTCAAAGTAGATGGTGTAGCATTCGGTCCGGGTACCCTCAGTGCTGTTCATGATATGTGAGTGCGAGTCTCCTATCGAGACACTTGGCGGCAACGTACCAGAACTGAATGTTTTCGTTCCGTCTGCAATCCTCATCACACTTGTCTGGATCATTGGCGTCTACCGAATTCATGCAGGCCGTTTTGAAGTCGGTCGCGCCGCAAAAGGCGACATTGTACCTATCATTCTCCCACATACACGATGTGCCGGGATCACATGTAAAGACAAACTCGGTGTTTGGCGTGTAGGTACCGCAGGTAACATCGGGAGCGACGGTGATATCAAGAGCTTCTGTGACAATACCTGTCCCTGCCCGTCCAAAGACATGTTTCCGAGGGCCGAGGGCACGAAGCCGCGCTGGTGAAGTCGGCGCTGGGGCCTGAGGGGGTGCGTCAAAGTCAAAGGCACTAGTCGTGTCAAGCAGAGAGCAAGATGCAATAGCCGCGACGGCAAGCCATCTCATTGAGGAACCCATGACTGGAACCGAAAGACTGGAAGACGGCGGAGAGCACTGTAAGCGAGATGTTGACGAGGTTGGAGGAAGCAGAGAGCAGAGCTCGACGAGAGGAATTGGCTTTTTTTCAGCCCTTCAGCCCTGAGCCGGGCATCCATGCCACAATATCTCCTCTTAGCCATGTCCTCAAACACGGCCGGCGCCTCTTCGTGCAGGAGAAATGGTGGCGGGACGAAGAGAGCTAAGGGACGAGTAAGCACTTGGTAGCGCCACCAGCCTCAACCAGGCAAGAGATCATGTCTCAGTCGTCCCAATCAATTCTTGCAGAAAAAGAAGCCTAGTCTCGGCCCCGAGGAAGGGTGTAGGGCTGTGTTGTTGTCCAAGCCTCTGGATCTTCACCGGCCTTCCCATATTCAGAGCCTTTCACGACAATCTACTAGAGATGGCGGTTCTAAGATTCTGTGTCACTCTCCAGCTGGTAGGGTAGCATTGAGATAAATAACCTTGCAGGGATGCCGCTGGTGGCTGGAGGAGTGTCAACAGCACTTGATCGTTGTGGTCGAGACCACGACTTGGATGATTATAGGATTCTGTAGCCTTTTATCTTGGATGACCAGGTGAAATCTCATCATTTTGCTCTGATGCTTGTAATTGGTCTAAAAGACATATTCAGTCGCTCCAGTTCCCCTTGCGGACTCCATCTTGGCCCCCAAACCAACTTCACTAGGACCAAGCTCATCCACATTTTCAGCCCTGTAAGGCGCAAACAAACTCAAGGAGGAAGACATGAGAAGAGACAAACCATGTCTATGAATAGTCGTGTATTCAATCGACTACGCACATACACTGCTCCAGTCATCTGGTTGGTTACGCATTGTATCTTATCATTCTGAGGCCTGACAAGATGTTGGGGAGTATGACATCTTCAAACGGCTTAACATGGCTAAGAATGACCTCAGCATACGCATTCTGATCGCCTATATATAGGTGTAGTTAGAAACTCCTGGGATGGTTACTCCTACAAGAGACAAACCCGAGAGCCCAACAAGTGCTGGGTGCAAATTTGGCTCTACTGGAACTCGTAAAGAATCGAGATCGGGAACCTCTCCTGACAAGTCAGTTTTGAATGCAGAACATGCCATCTGCCATATGGTATTTTGGAATGGCAAAACTGTAACCAGGCATTTTCCCAGGTCAAGCAAGTACAAGGCTAAGCAGGGCAAGACGGCAGTGGTTTTCGAACAGCTCGGCTCATGCGAGACAATCCTTTTTTTTCCCTTCCTTTTTACTTTCTTCTGGCTATGCCCCTGACCTAGTTCTTTTCACGATCCTCCTTCAAAGACACAATACGGTTGAGCACAATCTTGTCGTCTGTGCTATCCAAGTCCATAGCCTACACCATCATTAGTTGGTCTTTATGCACTGGAATGAAAAATACTCACAAAATAGGCAACACGCATGGCCTGGAATCGAACGCTTTCAGGGCCGCTAGCCTCGCTCGTCTCACCAGCCGTGACAGGCCAAGGAGCCCTCTGGCGAACCTCGTTGAAGCCCTCCTCAATCAGCGCATCTGGGTAGACAACTTCACTGTTGGGGTTGATATCGTTCAAGAATCCGCCTTCGACGGCTGCGGGGTCATCCGACTTGAACAAGGGGCTGTGCACTCGAGCCTCCAGCTTGATAGAGCCCTCGGGTACCCACTGAATATAAGTCTTGGGCTTGCTCTCCTTGTCGAACACAGCCTTGATGCTGGTAACCTTGCCCGACTCATCCTTCTCAAATGACGTAGCCTTGATAGGGTGAGGGGCATTCAGAAGACCGACAGATTTTCCAGGAGCCAGTCGGAAGTAGCCCTTGATGTCCTCCTCACGGAAATCGGATCGATCGATGTAAACCGTCTTGGTAAATCGAACCTTGTGGTTGCCAAACTTGGGGTCCTTTGGGGAGTAGGGGACCTCAAGTTCCAGAGTTTCCTCAAAGTCCTCGATGATGATGGGGACAGGGTCCAGGACGAGCATAAGACGCGGCACTGTGTTCTCGAGGTAACGACGGACAGTCTGCTCAAATCGAGCAATCTGAATGATGGTCTTGGCTGTGGTGACGCCAAGCTCGTTGATGAAGGCCAGCAGCGCGCCAGGAGGGATACCTCTGCGCTTGATGGCGATCAACGTGTAAAGACGGGGGTCATCCCAACCTCGAACAACTCCGCCCTCAACTAGCTTCTTGAGAGCTCGCTTGCTCATAATGGTTCCACTGACATTGAGTCTCCCTATAAGATGTTAGCACTGTCAGTTTCGCAATCCCGAAAAAGCGCCGCACCAAACTCTCGCTGCATCGGTTCGTAAACCTCCAAGGTCTTGTTCAGCCATTCGTAGCTTTCACGGGACAGAATGAACTCGGTGGTGCACAGACTGTGCGTGATACCCTCGAAGCTATCGCAAAGACAGTGCGTGAAATCATAGGTGGGGAATATCTTCCACTCGGGAGCTCTGTGGTGTGGCTTCTGCTTCTTGGGTATCCGGTAGGCTGCAAGATCCCACATCTGGGGGTTTCCGTTTGTGATGTCCTGCTTCATGCGAAGGAACGCGGTCTGAGGCTCATATTTGCCATCATGCATATCCTGGAACTTCTGGAGGTTTGTTTCGACATCCTGCTCGGCGTGCTGGCATCGGTAACGAGGTCCCTCCTTTCCTTCCTTTCCTCCACGCTGAAGCTTGATCTCGGCCTCGTTGCAATGGCAGACGTAGGCCTTTTCCTTCTTGATGAGTTCCTTGGCGAGGTCGAAGAGCTTCTGGAAGTTGTCGCTCGAGTGGGTGATGGCACTGGGTTCGAAACCTGTGTGCATTTGAGGTTAGACCGGGTCGATTCGCATATAACCGGTATTGGGATGCCCACCAAGCCATCTGATGATCTTCAAGATCCATTCAAAGTATACCTCCTCCTCTTCATCTGGGTTTGTATCGTCGAATCTTTCTACTCGTTAGTTATCACCTTGCGACCCCAATCCGTGTCGTACCTGAGAATCTACCACGAATTAGCATCTCCCTTGACATGATCCCACAACAGCCAAGCTTACCGTCTTGCCACCATGGTAGCGAGCAAAGCCAAAGTCAATGGCAATGGCTTTAGCGTGACCCAAGTGAAGATATCCGTTCGGCTCGGGGGGGAATCGAGTAACGACGGGCTGAACAGGTCGCTCCTTGTAGACGTCGGCGAGGAAACCCTGCTTGAACATGGCATCGGGGTCGAGCTGGGTCGGCTCCTGGGCCTTGGGCTTGGGCGCGGCGGGCTTAGGGTTCGCTTCCTGGTTCTTTGCCTTTTCCTCTCGCTGAGCCTGGGCGGCTGCCTTCTTGGCTCGCTTCTGCGTGCGCTTCTTCAGCTCATTGCGCGTGACCTGCTCGCCCGTCACCTCGTCAAGCACGAGCTTGACAGTGCCCTCGGTGACCTCAGCGACAGGGTCGGACATGATGAGAATCGATGTAGGTTCGATAATCGGTTCGGTCAATATGTATTTATTTATTTATTTGATGATTTCGTAGCTTTGCTTGTTTTCGAAGCTTGTGGTGGGGTTATTTTCTGGTGGTGGAAGTTATCATCGAGAGATCTTTGGCGGGGTGGAGGGGTTGCTTTGTAGCGCCGCAATTGGACGGCTTCGAGTCATAGGGGAGAGATAAGAGATAAGGGATGTCGGACAAGATAAAGTGCCTCGTCTCACTATTGTCTTGGTGCTGTAGGAGTTGACTCACAGGCTCTCTAAAGTTGGCCTTGCAAATGATCAAGTGGTGAATTAGAGTTAGAATAAACGTTACATGGCGTTGTAAGCCACAACATTTCACTATCCACCATTTATCGACACCTGCTTTGAATTATGGCAAGTTGAAGCTACCTAGCCCTTGTTCTTTCGAGCCGTTCGAGTGTCTTGTAATTAAATTTAATGATTTATTTGGCTTGGTGTGAACCCAAGGTGAAGTCCTAATGGATATCTGCGACTTTCGGGCCATCGGCCGGTACAAAAGGGACGCGCTCAGCTTGGTGAGCAGGGTTGACCATCTGCATCAACTACACATGGCAAAGACAGTTTAGCGGCGCTCTAATATTCATAGCCCGAGAGTGTATCTAAAGTTGAAGGAATAAGGTCGCGCGAGTTAAATCAGAGATGTAACTTCTAAAACTCTATTTGAGACCATAACCTCAGATTCTTCAGGTGCTCTTGATGATGCCATGTCTCGCCGGTAACCTCACTTACTTGGCACCCGGGCCAGTTCACTATTGGCTATCTTCAATGTCAATGGCAACTTTGGCGAACTAGGATGATAACGATCGTTGAATCGAGTTTTGCCTGCTCTGGTAGGTTGTAACATTAAGCTACCCTGTGTTAAGGGGACCGAAATCGTTGATCTATAAGCTACCTATTCCATCGTACCCAGTAGATAAGAAGAGCCCAGCCATCATCTTATAACACTTGGAGCTCATTAAATCATTAACAAGAAATATGGATCAAAATGGCTGGTACAGCTTTGATAAGCTACTACTACTAACCCAATACAGGATATTGTGCCTTAGGTAGAATACACAAATAAGGGGTCAAATAGAGAGTTCAAGATTTACACAGGGATCTATGCAGCGAGCGTGATCTAGATACATGTATAGTAAGCGGTCACGCATAGAGTCGGGGCCTGGCTGACACTTGGCAGCACAAAGTGAACTGTGGCATTGTAACTTGTCTATGGCTTATTGATTGACGATGCCGATCATAGGTTTGCGGTAGCGGTTGCAACGGTGTGACTGCAAAAGAATGGGGTGTCCTAGAATGGAGCAAGAGACTTGCGTCCTTGAGCTTTATGGTAAGACATCAAAGTTGTTAAAGGTTGTCGCCAGACAAGGACGTGATGACGGATTAGAGGTTGAGTGGGGGTCACAGACAGGGACAGGACACGGGGCTGTAGTCACCCATTTCCATTGTAACTATGGATATACCTACATACCTCCACAAGGTAACGAGAAGAGTGAAGAGTGTGATATCCGTGGTCCCTGTCCAGAGGCGTGGGATGTTTGCACGCAGCGGAGTGAAGATCAGGATCGTCATCTATAATGTCGATGTCGTGATATGGCTGACGGTGTCCACATAGTGCTAAATTGAGGGTGGCTCAAGCGCAGTCCAGGCTCAGTTAGCGTATCAAAGCCAATGTCCCCAGAGACATACTGTGGCGTAGATCCACACTGCTGTACCTTGTCCCGGGACTATCGCTGAGAGTCCTCGCACGCCATCGGCTGCTCGCCAGCTCGCAATGAGCAGGGCAGAGTCAGAGCAGGTTACGTTGGGTGCAGCTCAGTAACAATGGAAGATGACAACCCTATCCTGGGAGAAAAGACCTCACAAAGTCTGGCCGACAGTGGGAGTCTCTACAGCGTCAACCGCATCGTCATGGGCTGTCGAGTCTGTCGCGCAAGAAAGGTCTGTCTTGGATATAAAAAAAAGTCCGAGTCCCGATATTTTACTCACATGCGACACAGGTCAAATGCGACGGTCGACCCAACGGCTGTCGCAACTGCGAACGTCTTCAGCTTGAATGTGTTGATGACGATGGGTCCAAGTCTGGGAGTAGTCGACGCTCAGCGCCCGTCTCTTTGAGAAAGATCCGGACTTATCGATCATGTACCAGCTGTCGCGTATCAAAGACTAAATGCAACGGCGACCGTCCGAGATGCTCGCGATGTTGCGACCGTAATCTCGAGTGTCAATACGACGGCGGTTCGGCTCCTCGCTGGGCGCGCAACCTCAGCAAGGCGCCAACGTCGGCTTCGACCGAGGAAGATTTCGAGTCTTCACTGGATGCTTCCTCAATCGCGGGAGAAAGTACTAGGTCAACCAGCCTGTTTCAGCCTCGAGAGACTGATATCGCTGCTTCTCATAGGGCTAGCACCAGGGACAACAGCAACACTAACCCGCCGATAGACTTTTCTGATGATACCGAATTGTCTATACATTCCTGGTGAGTTTCAAGTTAGATCCCGAACTTCCGAGTAAATATTCCAACGCATCTCCGCAGGCTTGTATCTCCGGATCTTCCGTCTACAAACAATATTCGGACGGTAGTTGACCACTACTTTGCAAACATTCATCCACTCCGCTGCTTTGCTTTTGTACATAGACCATCTTTTGCCCGACAGCTAGATAAGGGGTTTGAATTCGATGATGAAAAGGCGTTGCTACACATCATTTGCGCCCAGGGTGCCAAGTATGATCTCCCAACCCTCCGTGTATCCAAACAAGGCTGACTGTCTAGGTTCTATGCTCTATCTATCAATGTAGAGGACCAGGATGCCAAAGCTGTCTTGATTCGAGCTGCCGGGAACGACTGGGCCAAGAAAGCCGAGATGCTAATACTTACCAACTTTGGCAAGATATCTGTCCAAAGGCTCATGGTGCGTCTCACTGCAGTATTTACGAATGATGTATAGTTGACAAATACTGCTCAGACATGCATCCTGCTTTACGACTTTCACTTCCGGCTGGGTGAATACACTCAAGCCCTCATGTTGAGTGGTCTTGCAGTTCGTATGGCTCATGCCCTACAACTCAACGTCGAATTCTCCCCTGACATCCTCTGTGCCGAAGCCAATGAGTCTTCCCCACCGGCTGTTGAGAAAGAGAGTCGTCGACGGCTGATGTGGGCTTGTTACATTCTCGATGCCTGGACTGGTAGTGGCGTCGACCAGTTGACGCTTCTCCGTGAAGCCGACATTAAGATCCAGCTGCCGTGCAATGAGCGTAATTTCAGACTTCGGATTCCCTGTGTAACAGAAACACTCGGCGTGGGACATGTCCTGCAGTTTCTGCCTCCAGCCATTGTTCCACGAAGACCGGCTGCCAACATGGGTATCATGGCCTACTACATCCGAATCGTTACGCTTTGGAAGCGAGTGGTCAGGTTCGTCTCAACACGGGAAACTTGTTGTCAAACCCGAGACATCTAACTTGGGAACAGATATGTCAAACATTTGAACACGAGCCCACCTCCATGGCTTCCCGAGTCCGACTTTGCTGCGCTCGATGCCGATTTGCGATCATGGGGCCGACACCTACCCGAGTTCATCTCATACTCTACCGATACCATCTACGCCCGCCTTGAATCAGATCAGCTTGGCTCACTTGTGCTACTTCACTGTACATACCATCATAACCTACTTGACCTTTACAGGATATCTATGCCGGACCTTTTCAAGCTGATAAAACCCTTCTACTTCCCGCCGAACCAGCAGGAGTTTCTGCAATCTATGCAAGCCGACTGCTTCCACCACGCACAGAAGATTGCGACTATTCTGGCCGAGGCGGTGCAGCACGGTGAACGCTACTTGGCCGATAGCTTGCTACCCTGCTTTGCTTACGACAGTAGTCGAGTGATGCTCTACTATATCGCAAGACTGCTTGACCTTAGCAGGCCTGACGCCGAAACCATCGTCGTGGATGCTATCAATGCCGTGGAGAGCAACAGCAAGATTTTGCGCACAATGGCATCCCTGTTTCCACTTGCCGACTCCTTGGTACGTGAAAATATCTACCTAATAACTTTGGTGCGATTCACTAACGATAACATCAGGCAACTACCACAGAGAGATGGCTAGCCAAGATCCGCAAGACCTTTGCGCGAGATGAGCATATGAGCGATCTGCCCAGACAAGATGATGAGGAAAGGTGAGCTTACAAAGTCTTTACTTACTTTGGCCTGCTGACAAGATAAATCTAGATCGCCCATCCTATCCGGCAGCCCTGCCATCAGCAGCCCCGGTGATGCTATGGGCGCAGTCGGCTTAACTCGTCTTGCTCAAGGCGAAGTCAGTGACACCAAGCCGATAGACCGTGATGCCTGGAACAAGGTCGTAAATGGTGGCCCGACTTCAAGCAGAGCTGGGTTTGGAGGGGTGGGATCTGTCTCCGGCCGGCCGGGCAGCCAGGTTGAAGAAGCACCGGCGAGATCCAAACTACAACATGAACAACCAGTGTCTCAGAGGACACCACCCGGGATGGCTTCGCATATGGATCATCAAGCAGTTGATCTGAGCGATCTGCAGAACTACTTGTCCTGGGATATGTACGGCATTATGGAGATGAGCGACTCTGGTTTGAAGGCCGGCATAGAAGGCAACGGTATGCCATCATGGAGCGCAATGTGATCCGGAGACTTTTGAGCAGATGTCTCTTGATGTTCCTGATTGTCTTTCCGATGCTCCGGCTGCTGGGCAACCCCCGCCTCATGAGACAACACAACACTTCGGGCCGTCGGTCTCGGAACATCGCCCAATCGTTGCCATCAGTCAAGGCGCAATGGCGATACAACGCCCACGCAACAGAAACATGGATGGCGCAAAGGTTTATTCATCACACAATGTCTTTATCACTAGATAGTGTTTGGACCCGCTGGGCACATGATGACGGACAGAAGGACTACTATAAAGCGTATCCTGGTTGTCAATGACCTTGGCCATTTTACCTAGGCGATGGCTACAAGCCATGACGAGAACGTTTTGACGAAGAAGCCGCTATTGGTTTACGATTCACGGGCCTTTGGCCATTGAAGCTTGGTTGAAGAGTCGCATCAACCACCACACTCACAAGGCCCCTCAACAATCTCCCTGGAGGTTACTATTGGCCGGTTCATGGCGTGTTTGAGCAAACGCACGAGGTTGGTTTGAACTCGCTGGTCACGCACGATCTGGAAGCATGCAGCGAGAACGCGCATCGCATAACGGAACCCAAATTACTCGGTTGTTACACGACATTGTTTGAGGTGTGTGGATGGTGGTGGTCGAACGGAGGCGATACGGAAATTTGACTATAAGCGGAATGGATGGACCTTGACCGCCGGTTGTCAAAGTGCGCAAGGTAGAGCACGCGCCATCCTTACAGCTGAAGAATGGAAGTTTGTTTAATTAACTGCTGACGATGATGCTATGATGGATACCACGGTAGAGCTTGGGCCCTCGTCGCAACTCACTAGACAACAGCAGAACTCGGTCACGGCCAAGTCGATAGCATCTCGTGATAATAAGATAAGCCGACGATAATTCAGGGAAGCCGTTGTCATGGCGAAATGTGAAATGCACGCAAGGGAGGGGGAAAAGCAAGAAACGGATAATAGCAACCGTCTCAAGGTCCATAGATAATCCCAGCACCTGCATCTGCAGCTGCAGCTACGGATTTTCGATCGCCAATCGAATCGAATGCGGGAGACGATTGTTTACATGAATCCATGTTCAAGCTGTGGCTTAGGCGCACACAAAGATGCTACTGAGCAGCCAAGCCATGGCGGAGAGGATGAAACTCTGCTTGGGCTGCTTGATTGCTTGCGGCTATTCGTCTGTGGTACAAACAACGATCGACCCTTGCATGGCTGACCTGGTTTGTTTTTTTCCCTTGCCTCTTCCGGAGTTGTAAGCGTAAATCGCTCAACAACTAGCGATAGAGTGTTCGCTTCTGCACTGCACAGCACCAGCAGCACATGCAGGTCAGAAGGATGTACGATGTACGATGGATGGAGTGCGCTAGACTAGACTGAATGTGCGTCTCACTCACCACGCACATCTTTGACAGGCTAAATCAAGGAAGCGGAGAAAAACTAACATCACGACGCCTTGTAGAGAGACCTTTGTAGTTGAGATGAACCGACCGCTCGGGACATGTACTTTCTTATACGGCGACAGAACTTGTTCGTTCGATCTCAGGGCGAGAATGTGGAAACGCACTACTGTGTAATGAATTTCCATCTTTTTTTCCTTGTTGGCGCATCATGGACGGACCAGAAGTTGTCCTTGGAAGTAAGAAAGCCTTCAAGGGTTCCAATGGGTTTCCTCTCAACAAACCAATCGCGAGCTTCAGTGCTCCGAACCCTGCTTCAGCAGCCATCAGTAGCGCTTCAACCAAGCTTTCAGTGGCCTCTCGACCTGGAGCATCCCTGCCAAAAGCGGGCTTCAGCGGGGTAGCCGTGCTGAAACGATGGCCAGCCCGACATAGCCCGCCAATCCCAGCCCGCCTCATCTGAAGGGAGTTGCTGTAGCAACTCGACTTTTGTGGTTATCGCTTCTGTGCTTGCCTGCTTGATCTCTTGTGAATACTTTCATGTGCCGACTGCCCTCCGCCTTCATCTACTCTTCAACCCCAACGAGCATCTTGTCTCGGCCGTTTTCTCGTCTCTCTCTCTCAACTTCAAAGAAATACAAAAAAACAAAAACAAAAAAACTGTTCTTAACGAATTCCGCTCTCGCGGTACATGGCGCTTAACTCACTCCTTTCGCATTGCGCATAGGATGCTATTCCCGCCTCGACGATTTCACGGCTCCATGACCCTGTGAGCAAAAGTAAACAACCCTACACCACGACATACGGAGACGACCATCACCGCCCAGCGCATCTTTCAATACAACTACATACGTTATCTCACACGCATTGACCTACCGACGCTCTTGTTTCCTTCTGTTGCTTCTTGATAACATCGTCAATCGATTCACGCTCTTTTTCCATCACCGACGGCCTTCACCGCCCTAAACAAAATGGTGGACACGAGTTATCTCGCGCAGCAGGTCAATGCTAGTATTGGCCAGCTGCACGGTCTCTTTGACGAGATCGGAGTACCTGACCACGAGCGCGAAGCTCGTGAATCAGAGGTATGCTGTTTACATGATGCGCCAGAGGTGACCGGTCTGCTAACTCTCTTGGGTAGCTGTTCTCAGCATTATCCGAGGCGCTAAACAGCCAAGTGAGGCTCGTTACTTCAGAAAAGAAGGACATGGTCGACGAGGCCAAGAAGATCATCACCGTTATCCGTCAAATGGAGAGTTCCCTGGACGACTCCAAACGCCGTCGCGACTACGAGGATGACCATGATGAGCTGTCAATCACGTATCCGTTGAATCGATGCCTCCAGCAGCTCAAGGAGAAGCACGGTCAGATCAGCCGCCTCCACAAGGAGCGCTTTGAGCAAGTCAAGAGTGCGTATCCCTCACGATCCTTGCCAGACCAGCAGCTAACCCCTTTGCAGAGCTCGTACACGCCCTCGAATCCTATTCCTCCCACCTTGAGCCTACCTTTGTTCAGATCCCTCTGCCTCCTACAGGCCCCAACCAATCCATCCCTCCCAACTTTGATCTTTCTTCCACCTATGTCGACAAGCTTGACAGTGAGTTCACGCGAGTATATGAGGAGTATTCTCGTCGTATAGCCACAATCCAAGCCCTTGCCGATCAGATCATTGGCCTTTGGGCCGAGCTCGGTATCCCCCAAGCACAACAGGATGGCGCCATCGTCAAGTACTATCGCGACGCGCCTGAGCAGCTCGGCTTGCATGAGGAAGACATTGGCCGGCTCCGCGCCAAGCGTGATAAGCTCTCAGATGAGAAGAAGAACCGTGAGAAGAAGCTGAAGGAGCTCCGAGCGGCGGTCGAGGCCCTCTGGATCAAACTTGGCGTCGATGAGAGTGAGACTAAGCCATTCCTCAACTCCAACCGTGGCTGTGGCGTTCGACAGATCAACGAGTTCGAAGATGAACTGCAGAGATTGAACGAGCTGAAGCGTCAGAACCTCCATCTCTTTGTTGAAGATACCCGCATCAAGCTCCAGGACCTATGGGACTCGCTCTACTTTTGCGAGGATGAGATGCTCGAGTTTACACCTGCCTTTTCTGATGTCTATAGCGATGCTCTTTTGGAAGCTCACGAGCGTGAAATCTCGCGCCTTGAAGCTCTCAAGGAACAGCGAGCGCCTACGCTGGCTCTGATCGACAGGCACAAGAGTCTCATTCAGGAGCGCGATGACCTCGCAACATCAAGTCAAGATGCGTCGCGACTCATGGCCCGCGGCCAAAAGGGCGAGAAGCGCGACCCTGGCAAGCTGCTCCGTGAGGAGAAGATGCGGAAGCGCATTGCTAAAGAACTGCCCAAGATCACTGCTGATTTGCGCAAGATGCTCTCCCAGTGGGAAGATGAATATGGAAGGCCATTCCTTGTATTTGGCGAGAGATACTTGGATGAGATTGAGGCTGGTGATGGTTCAAGGAGGAATCCACCGGCAGCCCGCTCCAAGACACCAGCTGGACCTCCTCCCACCATCACCAGGCCCAAATCGGCACCAGGTAACAAGCCTGCCGCTCCCAAAGCTGTCCCCAATCGATCCATGTCCAAGACACCCACGGCTGGCGCACCTCCTTCGCGGCAAGGGCACAAGAGCACAGCTTCCATCAGCAGTATTCCCGCCAGCCCAACAAGAAGTCCGTCGAGAATCCCTGCGCGGGTTCCTCTCTCCAACATGAAGCACGGCAACAACTCACCCGAACGCCCTCGTCCTGAGTCGAGGGCTGATTCTTTCCGTCCCGGTCCTCCTCTGATGAGAGCGCCTCCGCCCAAGATGCGCGACTTGATGGCCCAGCATGAATTTGAGCTTCCTGCAAACCCCTACAAGTCTTCTGGCCTCGGAGCAAGCATCGTCCGTCACATTGAACCTGAAGATGTCTACGATGACCGTCCACGGACGACTCGATCCAACTCGAATCTTTCTCAGTACAGCCACCCAAGCTACAGCGAAGAGAATTACGTCAATTTATATGCCACCGTTCGAGGGCAAAACTTCCGCCCTCCCCAGCCCCCACGCCAGCTTTCTGGCCAGTCAATGGCATCCACAAACATCTCTGGGTCGGAGAACTGGGAGACATATGACGACAATAGCGAGCCCGAGCAAGATGCTTCTGATGCCTACTATGCCAAGTTGAGGGCGGCACGGAGCAGGAGGTTCTCCCCGGAGCAGAGCCATCGACCTACAAGCAGCATGTCCAAGCGGATACGTGGAATCCCCCCACAGTCGTCGTACGGCGGGCCGGTCATGATAGATCAAGACGGCAACCGCATCATTTCTGGCAGTGAGTGGACCGACGAGGACGCATACTGACTGAGCGTCAGCCGGCGTGCCCCCCGTATTTGTCCTTCCCTGCCTTTCAATCATGAATGATGACGAGACGGCCGTACCATCCAGAACGTCGATGGATTCACGCAAGCTTTTCATGACGATGCAGGCATCCCACGACAGCCTTGAGTGAGTGAGCGAGCGAAAGAGAAACAGTGCATAGCAAGATCAAGTCATGTTTATTTGCAGCGTTGGTGCACGACTGAATGCGTCCACGATCATGCCAGGTAGGTGTCAGCTTACACCCCTTGGACAACTCTGTCCCAAGCTTTTGTCGATTTTCACTATTTCTGTTCTTCTTCTTTTCTGCTTTCTTGAGCTACATTCCGACGGGCCCGACGCCTGGATTTTTGTATTTTCTTTTCTCTCGATACGGACTTTCTTTGTACACAACGCCTCCGCTCACGTGCGAGGTCTGTTGATGATGGAGAGCGCTTGTTTGTTTGCTTTGCTAGCCCTAGGATAATGAGGAATGTGCATAGGAGAGAGAGGTTGAGGGGCGCTGAAAAACTGTATTGGGATGGAAGGCGGGCGTCTCGGATTATTGGCGTTTGATGTATATCCGGAACAGGTCGAGCTGGTCTGCTCTGACTAGATTCTCAACAATGCCATTTATCTTGACTTACTTTGGACTTGGAACTTTGATTACCTGTGTGTGTGTGTACTTGTCATGTGTGAATGAGTGCTTGTTTGTCTATCTCAGGATGTAGGTGATCTTCCTGTCTACCTACGAGTGACACAACATGTGTGTGTGTGTGCCAGCTTTGAGAGTATGAAAAGCAGACCAATTGGTCACAGAAGATCAAAGCTTGACTGACTATCGTACAAAAGGAATCTTGGTAGAGATTCATGCAAATGCGTCCTGATTTGCCCGTAGCCCCTCAACTCCAAAAGCAAGAAAAACAAAAACGACCGTCCTATTGCCCTGCCCTGCCCTGCCTCTCAGTTGTCAAGCGTAGCCGCGTACAATGCAGTAGGTAGTTGGTGCATGAGCACGTTTGTATCAAGGTGTAAATAGGGAGGGAGTGTGCGGCTTTCAGTATCATGTCTGGGCTGGTGGTTGGGGGATGTGATGATGTATGTAGTCGTCTGCTAGTTAAAGACAACATTGGTTGGGCCCAGCAGTAGAGTGAAGAAAACAAAAAACAAAGACGGAAAGAAAGGAATTGTGCATCCACGTGTGTGGCAAGATTGCGTGCGTGTGGTAGGCGATGCCATGTAGTCTAATTCCAAGACTCTTCGAAGCCGAAGGGGAATGCATTGAGGTTGGCGTTCTGCTCGAGTCCGGAAGAACAAACGCCGTTGTTCCATTCGTAGAAGACATCTTCGTTGGTCAGCAAGCCCATCTTGGTCAGCTTGGGGTTGTCCACGACCAGCCTCTCGGCCAGCCTGCGGAAACAGATTAGAAAGGTGGCATCGTCCGGGATATTGTATGCCCCTTCTGGAACTTGCAAGTCGCAAAACGCGTTCCATAAACGGTTTTGCCAGAGAAAGAATGTGAAATTCTCGAGATGTGGGAGGTATCTGCGGATAATGTTGGCCAGATCGTCGAGGCAATTATGCTATAAAAAAAGAAGGCGTACTGTCAGTTACCTAAACACAGACATTGACACGTACTAGGTGGGCGGACACTTACCATCAGATGTCTCGCATATGGAGGCCAATGCTCCCACAACGTTCCAACATTCATATTTGTCGGTTCTTCGGTAAGAATGAGTGTTTTGAGGCTTGGAAACCCCATAGACAGGTCTCCCAGAAACTCGGCATTCAGAGACCAGCTGGTTGCCAGGCGGCCATCGAGGCCCCTGATACGGAGACCCAGCTTGTTCACGTTCCTGAACCTGCCGATGAGTGTCATGGTCGACTGGTGGACGACTGCATCAAGGTGAAGCTCAGTCATAGGCCCTGCAGCGCATTTGACAAGCATGGAGTTGGCCAGATTCACTTCTGTTCGCATCCTGAGGCACTCGAGTCGCAGCTCAGGGACCCAAACCAAGAGATCCTCCATCACAGCTTGGGATAGCAAGCCCATGTCGTCGATGTCAAATACGAGGCGTCTGAGATTCTTGGCCTCTCTCAGCGCCGTCATCAGATACGGGGGAAGAACGTTGTTGATATGATCCAAACCGAAGGGCACCACGTTGATGATTCTGATGTGAATCGATCTTTACTCTGTTGTTAGTACGCGTGTTATTGCTGGATGAGATAGGGCAGGGCGAGGTACGAACCTGACGAGAGTGTAGGTCTCTTTCTGGGCCCGCGAGCCCACCCTTATCACCCGTAGGTTTTGGAACTTGTTGAGAACTTGGTTCTCTGTTCCTCGGAACCGCATTTGGTTCCACATGGGGCGTGTCAACATGTCTCTCATCTGTCGACAAGTTCCGGCGAGGGATCTGACGTCCCGCGGAGCTGAGATGCTTTGGCCAATCTTTTCGGTGATCTCGGGTGGGAGGCTGAGAAGAGTAGTGGGCAACATGATGTCTGAGGAAGTGGGTGATGATGGGGGGAGTCAAGTGAAGATGAGAAGAAGGGGAGTTTGATACTGTGTCTATCTCGAGGATGAAGAGACGCTGCAGACGGCAGGATGATGCAGATGAAGGGATGATGCAAAGAAGAGACGATGCAAAGAAGAGACGATGTATGTAGCAGAAGAGAAGAGTCGATGTGAAGAGACGACGTAGTAGAAGAGACGTAGAAGTAGAAGAGACGATGCAGAAGAGATGATGCAAGAGAAAAGACGATGCAAGAGAAAAGACGAGGCAAGAGAAAAGACGAGGCAAGAGAAAAGACGATGCAAGAGAAAAGACGAGGCAAGAGAAAAGACGATGCAAGAGAAAAGACGAGGCAAGAGAAATGATGGATGATGGTTGTTGTGGGAGGTTGAAAAGATGAAAAAATATTTTCATCACAAGAGACCCGTGGCACCGCAATTTGTGGCCACTGAACAGCAATACGTTGGCCAATTCACCTACAAGCAGCCCTAAGAACAAGCCATTCAAACCCCCTTAGGGTCTCTCTATTCTATTTTCCCCTTGTTCATTCATTCCTTGCACAATGGATACTCGTTTCTCTATTCTGTTCTGTTCTATTCTATCCTACCCCTATCCCTATCCCCCAGGCCCTACTCATCTACTGCACTTGTCACAATAGGCCTGGCAAAACACTGTCAGTGACAGGAGTGAAGCTGACGCAAATTATATTGCCCTGATGCAATTCATCCCTCCAAGCACTGACCTGACACGCAGCCCAGCCCACGACGCCAACTCGGCTTCAGCAAGCAGCACAAGCTGGCTATCCAATGCTCTGGCTATCAGGGTAGTTCTCTGCTACCATGGCTATGGATCTGATGCTTTGATACGTCTAGACAAATGGCAGCCAGGCCTCGATATTGGCTCCTGGAACTTTAGGGGTAAAGCATCTCTCACCCCAAGACGGTGCTCGAAACCGCAACAGGCGCCAATTTACTATGCTATCTATGTAATCAAGGGTTTGAATCTACCTGGTAAGCTTTTCCACCCTTGTCTTCTAAACAGCACAGAGCTGATAGCCAGTTCTACCGGATCAGCTTCACAAGCACCGCTATCCAGCCACGAAGGTAGCGAGACTTGACACTGTGCCCAAGTCACACCATTCGACTTGCAAAGCACCGTTAGAGAGGCTTGACAGTTCTGGCGACCAGGATAGTTTCCTCTGTGGTCCAACAGACTTGGTATAGTAGTTGATGACGCTGAAAGGCGGTTACGAATGGAGACAAGACCAGGCGGAACCACGTTGCGGATTCGTTCTTGTCACATACCACCGAGGCCTCATTCGGCATTGGGGCCGCCAGACGAAGAACAACAGCTCAGTAAAGCGAGTCTCCTAATCAACTTTTTAGGATGAAGATGGCATTCTACATCTCATGGTTTGTTCATGTTCATATGTGCAAGATAAAGTACTCAC
>JABFAK010000107.1:0-203281 GCA_013266265.1 Fusarium sp. NRRL 66182 | reverse complement strand
TTAGTTATAAAAAAAAAAATTAATAATATCCTAATAATACTTATTTATTATACCTAAAAGCTTAAATAAATAATCTTCTAGTATAGTTTCCTAAGCTTTCTTTACTGCCTGACTTAGCTTATTATAGCCTAGCTTTTTAAGAAAGTAGGTTATAATATAATTCTTTATTTAATTCTATATTAACTTAAAGAGACCTGGTATATAGGTAATTTAATTCCCCGAGAGGCTATAGCTATAGTTATATCTAACTAAGCAGCCCTAATATATTATATTACATTCTAATTAGTTAAAAGTAAAAATAATAAAAAATTAAGGTATAAGTTAAGATATAAAGGAAGCTTCTAAAAGCCCCCTAATTTATAGTAGGCTTATATAGTAAAGCCACAGAAAAGTAGGTCTAAAATCATAAAGAAAGGGTGCCTATTTATGCCCTGTACCGTAGTATTAAAAGGGTACCGATTAAGTACTTACTAGTTGGGGCCAGTTGAAGTATGCTTTCTTTATAATATAATATAGTCAAATCAATACCTTTTCTAGATATAATCTAAACTGAATATCTAACAAACTATTTTTTATTTTTTTACAGCCAAGATATCAACTTTAACAAGGATCCTAGCTTTTCCAAGAGATAACAGTAGTGTCAACAGTATAGGCCTCTATACAGGCCCATCTAACAAACTATATAGACTATTCCTCTATATCTAATCAGACTAGTAACTTATTGTCCTAGACTGCCCGATCACACCTATATTTGCGACCAAAGTAATAAGAAAATCTTACTCTTTTAGGCTGCAAGCCAATTCATCATTTCTGACATTTGCTTCTAAGCATAAGCAGATTAATTGGTTCATTTTCTTGCAACAGTAGAGTAACTTCAATCTCCACGCCCTTACCTTTCCCCAAATACCATTACCTTCCTAGTAGCCCAAAGCTACATCTCGTGTACTGGAATGACTATGACTACTTCTGCTAAGCAACTACCACAAGCTGTCAAGGCGCTGCATGATGGCAGAGTTGTACATCGAGGTATGCCGCATCTATCTACCCAGGCTTGTGCCGTGAACCCCCACTCGGTCAATCGAGAGACGCTGACTATTCAATGTAGACATCAACAGCGCCAATGTCATTTATGGCCTTGCTCCTTTCAATAGCGGTACCACTGTAGCTACCAAATACGAATATCTCGGGCGCCCCTGGAAGATGCTCATACCTACAGACCGGCCCTTGTGGAAGGATGGCCAGCTGGTCATGCCCATAACCCCACATCATAGCCTCGTACACGGGACTATAACACTCGCTGGCTTTGGCCTGGCCGTCAAGTCCGGCACCTCGGTAGGGTATAAGATCCAATCGCCTGCCATCTACTGCGCCCCCGAGCGTATTCACAACGTGGATCCGAGCTTCGCTTCTGATATGTGGAGCTATATGTGTATCTTTGCCGAGCTCTGCCTAGGCTTTCCCCTATTCTATGGTACAGCGACCTCCATGGCAATCGGCTTCATGGTCAGCGTTTTGGGCCCCCTTCCTCTATCCTGGAGAGGCTCTTGTATGGGTAGCGGGCGGTATGATGAATCATGGTACGACCAGAGCAGAGGGCCGCAACCAAGACTGACACTAGAAGCAAAGGTCAGGGACTCGGTGGATAATATTAGCCCTGCTGAGCAACAGCTCGTACTCTCTATATTGCAGAGAGGTCTATCGTACTTGCCTGAGCACCGCTTCAGTGCCGGGCAACTTCTAGAAGATGCATCTTTTAGGCAGCTGATGGCAATGTATGGACTCTAGGACTGCGCGGCTTGAATGAGATTATAACGCGGGTTGAGAATATAAAGTATTAATCTCTAGAGATGATAGAATAGGAATTCTAGTCTTTAGTCTCTTGATAATAAGCTCCGTTATAGGATTTGCCCGTTTTGACTTTTACTCTCTGCTGCTATATAACCAAGACTGTGGTAGGCAGATACGTAGCCAGAATGCCCTGGTCTGCGGGAGGCCAATTGGTGGGAAAACTATCGATAGTTGGATGTAAATGAATCTGCCTTTCCTACCTACAGTTGGTTGTCATTCCGGCGCTGGTTATGGATGGGTGACACAACCTTGTCTTTTAGAATAATTATATCAAGTAACTTTACTATTTACTTAAGCTTAATGGGGAGTGCGGGTCCGTCAATGCTGGTCAGATGTTGTTACCATAGCATCGCGACATTTACCACACTTGTCGTCTTGACCAGTAGTGGTACTGTAGTATTAAACCACTAGCAGGGTATCCCGTAAGGTGTAGAGGGCTGCAGGTCCTGTATACACTCTCTTCTTTTCGCCAAACACCGCGATAGCAGTAGACTTTTATATGAGTAAATATATCCTGTTATATGGCTATCAACAGCTGATAGTACTGGCATTTACTTGTCAGACCCACAAGTCTCCTTGATTCCAAAGATACCAAGAGGTCTGGTGGATCGCATATCACTGCGATGTAACCGCACGGGGTTCATACCAGTATTCTTGATCGGAAGACTCGGTGTTGGCGTAAGGCATCAAGGCGGAAAACTGAAAAGGGACTGCGTGGTGCCCAGGTTGAAATTGTCCAGGACTGATAAAAGTTGGGAATGCCAGTTCAAGGGTATAAATATGGACGAGTTCCTCCACCCACTCTCTTCTGTTTATACATGGCAGGAATCGATCATCACCTAACTCGAAATGATCTCATATCAGCACCTTTGCTTGTTCTTTACCCTTGGTTTCCTGCTGGCATCTGGCCACGCGTCTATCTTGTTCGCTGGCGGCACAGTGATCGCATTTGAAAGGGAAACAGAGTCCCTTCGGATCATCCGCAACGGTTCAGTTCTTGTTGATCAGAACAAGATTGCGGCTGTGTTCTCAGGCTCCTATAATGGCACCGCGTCACCGATAACAGAGACAATCGACATTAGCGGAGATATCATCACCACGGGCTTCATCGATACGCACCGTCACGGCTCGCAGACGGCCTTCAAGACCCTCGCTTCCAACACAAGCTTGGTTGAATATGTGGACCGATATAGTGCGTTTGCGCCGGATATCGAGTCAATTTTCACCGCCGAGGATGTCTATATCGGCCAGTTGGCAGGGTACTACGAAGCCTTGAATGCTGGAGTGACTACTATCGTAGACTATGGCCATCATACTTGGACCGAAGCAGCCGCTGAAGCCGGATTAGCAGCTGCGGTAGAGAGTGGCACTCGAATATTCTGGTGCTATGCCTTTTTTGACAGAACAGGCTTCACCCTTACAGATCAGATTGCCAATTTCAGAGAGCTCGCTGCGAGCGGCATCACCTCTGACTCTATTGTGACTCTTGGTATGGCTTATGAGGCGTTCAATCCTGGACCTCCTGAAGCCGCACAGAGAATCATCGATCTGGCAAGGTCAGTCAAGCCCGGAAACAATGCTCCAGGCTCCCTACGTACCATATGACTGACAACTACTTGCAGAGAGTCCAACATATCCGTGCTTACCACCCACGCGTCTCTGGGGCAATATGGATGAAAGTACAACCCTGCTCGCCGATACCGTCACGCCAGCTAACATATACTAGTCACCAATTCGCCCGAGAATCTTCACGCCATGGGCATTCTCAATACCTCGATTCCGATTATTTTTGCCCATGCTAGTTACCTCACAACCGAGGGTGCAGAGCTGCTTCGGCAAACAAATCAGTACATCTCCATCACGCCAGAGTCTGAGATGCATTACGGACATGACAATCCCGTCAGCCATCTCATCCAAGATCAAGCTTCTCTCGGGATCGACACCCACTTCACCTTTTCCAGTGACCTTCTGACGCAAGCGAGGATTTGGCTCCAGGCTACACGCCAGATGCTCTACCGCAAAACACTTCAGAACTGGGAGTTGCCAGTTAACAATCCAATGTCTGTCAACCAGGCTTTTCTCCTGGCAACTCGATCAGGGGGTCTTGCTCTACGCCGGGAGGATCTCGGTATCCTAGCTGAAGGAGCCAAGGCCGACTTGGTGGTCTGGGATGGTAACTCGCCCAGCATGCTCGGTTGGAGCGACCCTGTGGCTGCAGTAATGCTTCACGCTAGCATTGGAGATATCAAGCATGTTGTCGTTGATGGCAAGTTCAAAAAGCGGGATAGAAAGCTGGCAGAGGGCTATGGTGAGATTCAAGAGAGGTTCCTGAAAAGCGCAAGGAAAATCCAGGAAGCTTGGAAGAACCGACCGTACGCCGTATACGAGGGCAAAGCAGCCAATGGCTTCGACTACGCGCGTGCAAAAGTGGCAGATGTCATGCGTGGATCTGGCAATGGGTATGGAGATCTTCACCTTGAATAAGGTTATTTAAGGGGTGTATATAGGTATAAGTTGTTTGCGTATACCTAAGTGTTTAGATACTAGGCCCAAGTTCCTATTAGTATTAACTACTTATTATTAGTATTAACTATTAATTTTTCACTTACCCCCTTCTCTTGAGTTACTTTTTAGTAATATTAAAAAATATTTATTAAATACAATTTTAACTAATATCTTTATCTTTTTTACTATACTTTGCTAGTAAAGCTCACCCTTACAATACATGCTAAACATAAAGTAAGTAAGTATCTGGTTTTGGAAAACTGACTTACTGACACTATTTACTCGAGTGCTTTGTATAAATATGAGGGAGGCTTCTCTTGACACAAAAGAGGTCTATGTACGAGAGATCAACCACAAGATCTACGTCTATATTTAATACTACCAACTACATCTGACTATTTTATTTGATTCTTGCCCAGTTTAAAAAGACAGTCTGGTTTAAAATTGTGTTTCAACTTAATTTTTAAACTACTAATGTCTTGATTTTGCATCCCCTTGTGGTAAGGAAGAACAGTATGCTCTAGTTTGGCTCTCCGGCCGCTATTCCATAGGAGGGTGGAGGGAGGTTGAGTGAATATCGTCTTCCCCAATATATATAGAAGATAAAAGAATCACGCTGAACACAGTAGAATGTGATGCTCATTTCTCCGTGCGTTACGTCAGCCAGCCTTGCCAGAGAAGCAATCGGAGAAAACTCGTCCTCTCATCTCATCTCACCAGGTCCGTTGCCTCCATATTAACCTTATTTAGCGAGGCGGTTAAGGCTGATAACCCCTGCCACGCAAATCAGCATAGTCCCCAGGCGCAGGCAGTGAGTGAGATTCAACGTGATCGGGTATTGGCCAAGGCCGAATAATATGGAGCCTTGGTTTCAAGACGACCAAAGGGCGGGATATAAACAGAGCTGCTGCTGCTGCTGACATGTTGTTCTTCTCTTCTGAAATGGTCTCAGAGCCCCCAATCTTACCAACAATCCATACTCGTACCATCTAGCAATATGCCGGGAACACCGTCGAGCCTTGGCTGTAATGGTTGTCGAAGACAAAAGAAGAAGGTGAGGGCACGCAAGCTATTTGACTTCTTTTCAGAGTGTCACGACTGACCCGAGGAGTGCGATCAAGCCAAACCAACATGCGGGAGATGCAAGCGAGTTGGATTGCCATGTGTTGGAAACGGCGTCAAGAGATGGAAATTCCAGTCTCTCCAGAGCCAAGACTTGGATCCCCGTCTCACACCAGCCCCGTCTCGCAGTCCAAGCAACAGCAGAACCAAGGTTACATCCTCACTGGTCCACATCCTCCAGGTAGAAGACTGTAGATACGATATTCGGGCATTCGGCGGCAGATTCATACCCGATCTGCCTTCTCAAATCGGCTCTAGTCCAGCGCTGGACACGTGCGTGGCTGCTATGGTCTCGCTGTACAGATCTCACCAATGTCGGAAATCCAGGCTCGATGCTCTGACAAGCTACGGAGAGGCCTTGGCGGCTACCAGGAAGAGTATCCTGGATGACCGAGAGCCCATCAACATGAAGATGCAAATGGTTTCAGTCATGTTCATCTGTCACGTAAGGATGCATCCAAGGCTGTGGGTATCGCAGACACTAATCTTGTCCGCTCATAGTACTGGGTAGATCGGAAAAAGGCTGAACAGCACCGTGAGATGATATCGGTTCTCTTTCGCGAAGCAGTCATGAAAAAGCAACTGGCAGAGATTGAGAATTATGTAGGAGGGCTTACACAGCTGGCAGTAAGTTAGGTGACTCCCCGAAACTCATTCAAAAAAGAATCCGCTGAAACCATTCACTTTCAGGTCCTCACGAGCTACTTGAACCCTCAATTCGAACTGGGTCCCTGGTTCTGGGAAGCATGCGATGCCCTCGGCACACCTCGACCCATCAAATACCACCAAGGAACCTTTCTCAGTCTCGAGGCTGGAACCCTGGGCGAGATATCGGTATTTATGCGCTCACCCAAAAAGAACATCTATCAACTCCAGTGTATTTACAACATCGTCCAATATGAAATGCCCAAGATTCGACAGCTCCTCGCGCTATCAACAATGGCTGCAGCGGCACCGGACGCACCCACAATGTCAATTAGGGTCTGCGGCTCCTACAGGCTCGCATACGGGATTCTTCTTTCAGTAACGGCTGTAATCAACCACGTTCTCCGGATCTGGGACGGCGATCCTACGCTCATTGGAGACATGCAGGATTGCATAGATGAGGCTATTTCTTTGACGCAGCAGTGCGAGAGCGCTCGACCGTATGGCGCCATCTTTGTGCCAGATTTTCTCGCCATGGTTTGGGCGGCGACCGACTCGTACCGTGACGATGAAATGGCCAAGATTCTATCGGATCACGAAAAAGATGCCATAGGCGCAGACTATCTCGGACATGGAATGTCGATTAGGAAGCGACTGCAGGCAATGGCGATTCAAGAGGACAAAGATGAGCAGGAGCCGCAGCTGGATTTTGCGGCGTTTCTTCAGGACCAGGCAATTGAGGAGGATGAAGACTATCAAGAAGCCGTTAGCCAGTGTGTTATACTATAAGTGGAAGATTTGGTATATGAGGGGAGGCCAGACAGACAATATTTTCAGTGCCGGACCTATTATTGACCCGAGTACAATTGAATGGAAAGAGGATCATCACTTTATCATGTGGTGATTTCTGATACAGGTGTACCTAGACCAGTCTCTCCTAATTGTAGATATTATCTGGTATGTCTACCTATCTAGTGTCATGGTAGTTATGTACCTCGGGTATGTAGTCACAGCGCAATCACGCATTTTATATTTAGCAATGTAAAGAGTCGCTCAAACTAGCCTCAGAGTGGGATAGCTTCATTTGTCACAAAGAAACAAAGGGTAAGCTAGCATCTTTACAAATTGTCTTGCAACAGATAGAAAATATTGATCGGGGGCAAACATTTTATCAACTGCTGCCATCTTTACGTCTAACTCCTCTACCCGTACCCAATTCAGGACTGATTCTGTTAAACAAACACTCCTCTCTGCTTGATCGATCAGGAAATTGGTCCTTGGTGTCTTGTTTAGGAAATATCGTAGCATTGAGAGGTCTAGTACGGAATTTCGGGATTCATTCTAGGGTATGTTTCCGATGGCTCTGCGAAGCTTCCATGCAACACACCGACTGCAGCTACGGAGACATGCTTTTACTAGCGTCCTGCAACTACAGTGACATTGTATAATGAAACAGCGGGTTGCTAAGAGATTGGGTAGTATGGCTTGCTTAGTTGGACAGCTTTCAAATATAGAGGACCAAGATTGGCATGAGCACATGCTTTAGGTCAAGACAGCAAGATTCAATATGCAGTTTGTCTCTCATGGCAAGTGCAATGCCTTGGAAATCTAGAGTTGGTCTATGCTAGCATCAGCTCGTAAGCCGCTCCGGTAGCCCGGCCAGTTGTCCAAAAGTCATGGATGTTCCCCAGACATACATATACTATACTACTAACTATACTCCGTATGCAACATGATGTTTATTTTACTACGCATGTATGTCTTTGATCCTCAACACCGAAGTCTCCGAGATATACCCGCCTCTGACCTGTCTTCACATCTCACATTCTTGTCTCCGCGAATAGCCTCTGATCTACAATTCTGACCCTGATGGCATCTCCGAGGCCTGCCCCCAAGTCCCAGCTACCCATGCTATCTCTGACCACTCAGCAATGCAACAATGGCCGCACCCGCGGAGCGCATCGGGTGGATCCGGGCTGGGACCCCGATTTGGCCGGGGAAGTTTCTCTCTAGCGGCCTCAACATGCAACTTTTAGTGGTCGGCCGCTAAGCTCTAGTGGGCCGTCGACCTAGAAATACCGCCCGATGCTCTCCGCGGGGACGTCGAGACTCACCGAACAGCCGGGAACCGATGCCGCTCACCTGAGTCGACATTTTGCTCACTTCAACACCAGGACTTTCTTTTTGCGACACCATCACCACCTGTCTCAGCACCCTCAGTCTTCAAGGCTGACAAGTACCACCATGACAGGCTCTAACAAGGTCGTCAAACGCCAAAACGGCCGTGACTCACGAGCCGCCTCGCGCCCTTCGTCCGGGGGCGCTCTCTGCAAGACGTGCACGCCATGTCGCCAAAAGAAAGTCCGCTGCGACGGCACACGACCCCAATGCGTCGAATGCAGCACAAACAGTCTACCTTGTATCTATCCTCACGATGCCCGACGAGAACCTCGACCGTCCCGCGCCCGTGTTCAGAGCCTCGAGGCGACCGTCGCTGCCATGCTCGACCACATGAAGGCTGCCGGAATCCTCACCAACGAGATGCAGTCGGCCTGGACTGCTGAGCTCATGGATACCGATCACCCTTCTCGCGCTTCTCAGGACTACACGACCCATGGTTTGAGCCGTCTCGCCTCAACGGCCGCTATAGCAAGCCCTCTTCCGACTCCCACAGCGTCTACGGCTGCGCAGGAAATGGGCGCTGGATTCCTCTCTTCGCCGCCCCGAAGCAGCGTCGGTCCAACTGATGGCGAGACAAAACCCCGACTCGATAGCTTCAATACAATTCTCTCACGGACGACGCAAATGGACTCTACCGAATTGGCGCCTGTGAAATCGGTCCCACGGCCGATAAGCAATGACGGCAACGGAGATGGAACAGGACTGTCGCCAAGTGAAGCCCGAGTCGCTGGTGTCTTCCACGAGAACGGTTATGTTTCTGCAGTCCACGGTCTAGCCAGTATCATGAACCCTACCTCTCGCGCGCAACATCGAGAAAACATCAACAAAATGACCCGCAAAGGCGACGACGCTATATCTGCTTCGAAAGCTCGATTGATAAGCAATGCTGCGCTTCAGCGGCAGCGAGAAGCACGCATGTTTCGGAACCCACGAGATTTGATGGATTTGGACGGAGTAGATCCCGAGCTGGCCAGGCATCTTCTCGACCTGCACTTCAACCGACAACACTACGCCTACCTCATTTCATACCGACCAGCCATCATGGACAGTCTAGCCAGTGGCGGTGGTCCCTTTGCGAACAAACTTCTTCTCAACGCCATTTTCTACTCGACGTCTCTCTACAGCGACCGCCCATGTTTGCGTGCCGATCCGGACGACCCGCAAAGTGTTGGTAGGCGCTTCTACGACAGATTCCGTGAGCTGTTGATAGACGAACTGGATAAGCCAAGCATACCCTCCGCCCTTGCTCTACTCCTCACTAGCGTGTCGCTAGTATCCCAAGGCAAGCCCAGTGCTGGCTGGAGTCTCTCAGGGACGGCACATCGCATGATTATTGATCTGGGTTGCCATCTGATGCTGGGGCCTGACTATGAGAGCACGGGAGGTGTCAACGAGCAGCGCGTGCTGCGGACAGATCTGGAGCAGGAGATGCGCAAGCGTCTTTACTGGGCGGCCTTTACGACCGATGCCACTCAAGCCCTGTACCTGGGACGTCCCTGCATGTTTGCGTCGGCCCAGGCTAGGGTTCCCCTGCAGCTGCTCGACACTTTTGAGGAGCTTGAAGAGTGGGAGCCCTACATTGACCCCAAGTCTCCAGCATCGGCTCCTCCACCGTACGGTCGCCAGCCTGCCCATGCCGTATCAACATTCAGCAGTCTTGTGCGAATACTGCAAATCTCCACCAGAATCAATGACCTCTATGGAATCCAGTGTGTCAAATACACGACCGAGTATCTCCTCAACAAGAAGGAGTCCATCGAGAGGGAGTTTGAAAAGTGGCAGAACAGCCTCCCTAGTCACCTACGCTTCGACCCTGATGACACCACGACCATTACACCACCACCGCATCAGATCACCCCACAGTGAGTCCACCCCAGATAATCCCGTGCCAAGATCAAGATGCTAACCATGTTCACCCAGCACGACATTCCATGCGCTCACTATTCTGCTACATCGCGCGTTCCTTGAGGAGGGTCACCTCAGGCGACACACTGACGAGAGCTCCAAGCGTCGCGGTGAAGAAGCCTGCATCCAGAGCGCGCTGATGATCCAAAAGCTCGTGCGCCGGTACCGCGAATCCTTCACTCTTCGCCGCGCGCCTTTCTTACTCTCTTATGCCGTCTACTCAGCCGTCATTGTCATCCTCCGCCAGGAGCGTCACGAACGAGGCCAATTCACAGAACCCATCTCCTTCTTCTGGACATGCCTCAGTGAGCTTCAAGTCGGCTGCAATTTTGGCCTCAAGAAACCCCTCAGCGTTCTGCAAGACATGGTCCGCGAGTTCCAGACTAGCATCAAGGAGAGCGGCTCTGTCGGCCCCGAGCAGCCCCAGCCTGCCGGCCTTGACGAGAGCTTTTTCTTTCCTCTTGCCATGGTTCCGGCATCGTCTGCAATGCCGCCTAGCACGTCGACACCGACAAACGCATATGTTTCGTCTGCGTCCTTGTCTGCCTCGGACTACATCCCGCACATGGACCACTTCGACCCGGCGTTTGGCACATCGCCGGGGCTTTTGGATTTCTTGAATGACCAGGAGAAGGATATCTCTCAGGACGCGCTGTATGGATTGTTTGCGCCGTCGCAGCCGTTCCCGTGACTGTCTAGCGAACTTGGAGAGACCTTCTTTGCAGGACCAGCGCCGGCTGCGTAGACGGGGATCCTGGACTGACGATGGCAAGTGTTGGATGCCTCGGTTCGCCGGCTCGGTGACATTTAACCTAAGCTCATGCAGCCGAGGCATAAGGCAGCCGTGTCTGTCTTGGAATCTTTGTTTCACTGGGAGAACTGGTTTGGTGGTCGGGGTGTATCAACTTGGTGTATGCCTGTTTGACAATCGAGGGACACGATTCCAGCAACCCTGGCACCCTATTACGACAGCTTATCATCTTGACATGATTTATACAGATGTTGAGGCACGGATATGGATTGTTATGACTTGATGAGAATTGATCTGTTAGCAAGCAGCCTGTTTTGTTTTTCTACATTAGCGTACACACTCGACAAGAGGCGTTCAAAATGGGCTCCGTGGACTATTCTTAATAGACTTTGTGTTTCAACATGACACTAAAAATTACCACTCCTTTGTCGTTCATGGCACAATTGTACCTATGGCGAGGTTGAAGACCACAAACGCCCCGTTCACAAACCGCACAGCCCTGCAACTTTGCTCATAGGCGCTGGAAGTGCCACAAAAACTAGCAGGCCTTGTCGAGATCATTTTGGTCGCCAAGTATTGAACACCAGGAGGCCTTTCAAGGCGAAGGCTTTTCCATTTCTGTGATACTCTTTGTAGCAGTGTAGCAGAGTTACACAATGCATGCTGCTGTGTGCCTATGCGATGACTCATCCACTAACAAAGCTGCGCCTATAGTTGGGCGTTCTTACAAACAACACAAAAGAAACCGTGCCGCGTCCGATTCTGTGTCTGTCTTTTCCATTAAATACCTTACCTTCGGCAATATCTGACAAAGATACTACAGATTGCAGTCACAATGTCGTCCGAAACCCCTAATCCCCGCGTTGGCGTTGCTGCCCTCATCTACAACAGCGAGAACAAGTTCCTCACCGGCAAGCGGATAGGAAGTCACGGAGCAGGTCAGGGAAGCTCGACACTTGAACTCTTAGCTTGAGCTAAAAGCCTTAGGCACATTGCAGCTCCCAGGTGGCCATCTCGACTATGGCGAGAACTTGCTCGCATGCGCAGAGCGTGAGACCCTCGAGGAGACAGGCCTCAAGATCCGCGCCGTCAAGGTCATAGCCGTGACAAATGACGTATTTGAAGATGAGAAGAAGCACTACATCACCATTTTCGTGCGCTGCGAGATGGTAGACGGTAATGCGCAGCCTCAGGTATGCAGATACTTGGCTAGACGACGAGGGCGACACGCTGACACATGTGCAAGATTCTCGAGCCTCAAAAGTGCGAGGGATGGTACTGGAAGACGTGGGAGGATCTGAAGCAGCTTCTGCCGGGCGCGTCACAGACTGAGGGGGAGAAGTTGTTTCTGCCGCTGGTGAACTTGCTCCAGCAGACGCCTAATCTGGATGATTTGAGACTGTGAGGACAGGCAATGGAAGCTGTTGGTCCATGGTAGTGAAATAGGTCTACAACTGCAGAGCTGGTTTGGTGCAGATGAGGATGTCTCAGTTGGACGTTGAAGATGGGGTTACCTGGACTGCAGGCCGCGTTGCTGCGTCATTGATGCGATTTGAACACTGGATCAGTAAATGCAGGTCATCAGATACTCTTGCGCTCCTCTTGATACGAACCATGCGCCCAAACGAGGAATGTTTCGCGTAGCGATTCATTATTGGTGTGGCATGTCATTAAAGCGTGTATGCAACTATCGCGACTAATGACCTCAATCAAGCCTGCTCCAAGTGGAAGCTCCCGCCAGTCTCCCATGATGACGACTCCTCTCTTTCGCCAACCCTGAAGCTTCATCATATATTTGTCCAATGTCATAGCCGCCAACAACGTCAGCTGCGTAATCGCAGCATGCCACTAGCACCATGTCGTCCCTTGCTGAACCCCGACGTCCCCGTCTCCTCGCCCAGAATCGCAAGCTTCGTCACCTCCGTGGGATATGGCTACGCAACCTATCTTTCGCGCCCGCCAGCCTTAGATCGGCCGACGATGGGGATCTGAATAAGAGCTTCGGTAAATTACCTGCGTTGAGGGAATCGAACCAATTGCACCCGTCGCGATCGTCGGAAAGCTTGAGGAATAAGGATACCGTGCGGCCTGATGCTTTGCGTCCGAAGCAGAAACGCAGGACCAGCTTGAGCTTGGCGCATGTCAATCCTACCACGCGGCAGAAGAATCTTGAAACGTTGGTTGAGGAGGCTGTTGGGGACGTCTTTTACTCGATTCACGTCGACGGAGATGCCGAGCCTGTCTACATCAGCGAAGTACGCGAGCGAGCGACGGTAAGACGACAGCATAGTCCACTGCGAGCCGACGCCGAGACCTGACCACTTATAGAGCTTCAACTTTAAATTCTTCACCCTCGAAAACTGTGCATCAGCCATCTCGAGATGCTGTGCCTTGGTGATCCGACTCTGGGCAAGACGACCAAAAACCGATTCGTGGACCTTTTTACTCGACGAGACGATCGACCTCCGCCGCCTCAACTTTATAGGAACACTTGTAGATCGAAGGTTCCCTCCCAATGCATTGATATTCCATCTCGAAGACGGTGTTTACTCTCTCGACTTCCCAAATCGAATATCCGACCCAAAACAAGCGCCGCCAATAGCAACGTCGTCATATAATGCGCTCATGAAGCTTGCCAACCTAGAAAGCTCTATAGAAGACGCTATAGAGACCCAGCAGCGATTGATGGAAGAGATAAATTACATCTTGGACGAGAGCCCACCAGACAAGTCAAAAACAGCACAAGAGGCTGTCTCGCTGGCAGATAAGTACGTGACGGCGCAACGACGTTCGAATAAACAGACGCAAAAGAAACGAGACGACTTGCGGGAATCCATCAGGATCCGGAGAGAAGCCATCGCCAAGGGGAGGGAACTTCAGGCTCAAGCTGAGGAAGACATGGCGAATAATAGAGAAAAGTTGGTGGCTTCGGAAGAGCTTCTTGAACAAACCCAGCAGCGAATCCGTGGTCAGCGAAGACGCATTTGTTCCGACCTCAGCGATATATTTCCCATCACGCCGATCCCCAACGCACCGCCGCTTTCTTTCCAGATATGCAACATTCCACTTCCAAACTCGACATACGACGCACCTACGTCAAGGCAGATTTCCGAAGATATCTTATCTGCTGGCTTAGGGTTCGTGGCCTTGCTCACAAAGCATCTGCAATTCTACTTGTCATACCCTTTACCGTATCCTCTCGACTGGTTCGGTTCTCGTTCCTACGCGCGCGACGATATTTCACAATTATCGGACAAGACAGTCTCGCGCAGAGAGTTTCCACTCTATCTCCCTCGAGGCGGCTCGACTGCAGGTCAATGGCGTTTTGAATACGCATGGTTCCTCCTCAACAAGGACATCGAGGCTCTCTGCTCATCTCAAGGCCTACGCGTCGTCGACATACGCCACTCACTTCCCAACCTCAAATATCTACTCTACGTCTGCAGCGCCGGCAGCGATCAAGTCCCCGACCGCAAAAAGGGTGGTGTTCGTGGTCTGTGGGCCGGTAGACTCAAGGGGAGGATGTCCACCATGTCGGCGCAGCTTGACGGAGACTCCAGCAGTGTGGCCGACAGCCTGAGGGAGAGCATCGATGGTGAGGCGAACCAGCAGGGAGATGCGTTAAGGGCGGCGCTTTTAAAGAGTAGTGAGAATGGTAAAGACGACACTAACGCGCATGGGGAGAGTATTGGTGATGTGGTCTCGCTGCCCTTTGATGAGGGCGACACCAAGTTTACGCTGAGGACAAGGGGCCTGAGGGAGAACGTATCCAGGTGAGGTTTGCCCCCGCTTGGGGGCTTAGCTGGGGGTTGAGAAGCGATTGCTTGTGTTGTTTGCGCAGTTGGTTTCATGCTTTACATGCATTTGTTTAGCGAGGTGCTTTGCAAGGTCTGGTTTCCCTAGAGTTCGATAGATGGGCCAGGGAGTTGCATAGGAGACTCAGACATACACACTCTTTGGCATTCTTAGTTCGTGCATTGTGCGATCAAGTACAGTGAAGGGCTAAGATGCCTAAATAATTGATAATGGATCCTCATGTAGAATCGACAAGTTGCAAATATCTCAGCCGCGTATGCCTCATCCTTATTGAGCAGACAGACCCGGATCTTTGTAATATTTGTAGTATCCACCATAGCTAACCTCGCACGCTGGCTCTCCATTCCCCAAGCGCACTCCATCATCTCCCAAGGTGGTGCATACGGCTCGAGCCTCGGGGTCACCTTTCCAGTCTATATCCTTGAACGTCACCGTCTCTAATTTCTCACTACCTGCGGCCTTGCGGAGAACATTGAACATATCGCGAGCCGCATCAGCAGTCAACAGGGGCTTTGCTAGTGTCTCAGTCCTGGATGAGCCATAAAAATCTGTAGAGCTCTCGCTACGATTGCTCGTGTCGTATTCTTCTAGATTTAGGAGAATGGTCAAATTCGTGAGATGAGGGACACTGCGTGCTACAGCTTGAAGCTTTCCGTACGGCCATGCGTCATCTTGGCGGTTCAGGTCGATGGTGAGATCCGTCAACTTTGGAAATTTACCAAAAGTCTGCAGCTCGCTCTCTGTGCATATGGCTCGTGGTCCATGACCATGTCCGACGTCGGAGTTTGTCCATGCGAGTCTTGTTAGTGATGCGCCGTAGTGTTGTACGACGGCTTCGACAAGGTTGCTATCGCATGACTGGCTGTCTACCCAGGAAAAGCCGGTTAAAGAGCCAGAGGGGAACGCGGAGATGAAATCCAGACTGTTTGGACGTTCCATGCTTGACACATTAGAACTTGTCCCGTCCCATGTGCCATCGATGGTAAGTGACTTGAGGCTGCCAAGTTCCTTGGGCAGGCGATCAAACAAAGCAGCGCTCTTGATAGTAGCTCGTTTGATGGAAAGCGTGTGGATCTTTGTAAAGTCCATTGCATCAAGCCACAGCTCGATGTTAGTCTTGGATCGTTGTTCGACTGAGACATGGCGCCAGCGGTACCAGGCCTCTGCTCCGCCAAAGGACCACCAAAATAGTCTAGACGAATACCATTGATCTTTTGCCCAGTCCACATACATGCGGCCGCGGTAATATCGATCTGAAGCCCATCGAATGATTGGGTTTGACGACGATGGAATTGGCCAGCTGCCGTCCTCTCCAGACCAGTGTGGTCTAGGCGGGACAATGCCGTCCCACTCACAAGCATCGAAATCATAGCCGTTTAGGTCAAGTATTTCAGGCGCAGATAGATATTTGTCACTTCCGTCTAGGGCAAACGGTAGATTCCAGCGTACACCAGCGTCGGTACATCCCGGGGGGGTTCTGTGTATGTTGAGTTCTTTGACGGTGCTGCACCTCTTCATTACTTGGTGGACTTGTTCCATAGTCCCGAACGGGGGATTACTAGGATGTGGAACGACGGCATTGATCTTGGGAAGACATGGATCTTGGGGTGCTGTCTGCTGCGCGTCTACGGCAGGGAGACTGACAAACAGAGCAAAGAGTATTAAGAAAGAAACCAGAAGTAGCCTGATAGGCCTATTTTTGGCCCTGGAAGCCATGATGAGCTTATCTGGCGTCAAACAGCAGGCGTGGTCGTATTTGCGGTGTTGAACACTGTGTGAAATGGTTTGGAACTTGAGTAGAGTGATTCGTGTCTTGTAGGATCATGGCTTGAGGAAAATACACGTATAGACTCTCTACGCAATATGCAGGGATATTGATTCGTCACATGTCGGGCTAACTGCAATTGAAGCTGAACCAACAACTATGTGTGATGCTTTTGCCTGAGACGTTTGTTTTTTCAACGCTGCCAGATGACACAAGTTTCACTCGATGTGGAAGAAAACCAAATATCAGTGAGAAATATCCAATATTGTAAAAGTAAGAATATATACGTATAACTATTAATCGTTTCAATCTCCTTGGGCAGAAGGATTTATAAAGCTCGCCGCTCCAACCGTTCAAGATACCTTGCTATCCGGTGGCCTATTGTGAACAGAACCCCATGTATCAAATTCTGATGCTTGGAATTTATATTTAATCAGTTTGTAGACTTAGCCCATGTGGTCTATCTCAATCTCACCCTTCTGCTCGCCTCGGAGCTTTCCCCCGAATACTCTCGGAGGGACTCCGAATGCTGCTGTAGGAATGACTCAAAAACATCTGACTGAGTGGTAATAACATTATCATAACGTATTCATTTCTCTATATGTTACTGGCCAGAGAGTGATGCTTCGTCTAGGGTTCCATTGCTGAAGAGATATCGTGATTGGCCTTAGGCAGACGTGTCGACTATGACTCCCCGCGCTCAGCCGTAAGCAGCATCAAGATGTGGCTATAAATATATAGCCAACTTGGCCGGCTCATCGCTCCCATTGACAGATTGTTTCTCATTCAAACTATCTCAGCATCGATGCTTCTCTTTCCATTGGGTGGAAAGTAGTCGAGAATTTAGAAGCAAAATGTCGGCGACTGCTTTGTCCGAGCTGGTAAATCACCATCGACCAGATCTTCAGCCTTTAAAAGAGCTCTACAAACATCTCCATCGAAATCCCGAGCTGTCCAACCAAGAGTCTGAGACAGCGGCCACTATCGCAGCCTGGCTTAAAAAGATTGGACCTGAGGATCTGATTGTCAAGCCTCATATCGGCGGCCATGGACTAGCAGCTGTCTTACCCAATGGATCAGGTCCTACCGTGCTTCTTCGAGCTGACATCGATGCTCTACCAGTGGAAGAGACTACAGGCCTTGAGTATGCGAGTGCCAAGCGCATGGTCCACGCTGCAACTGGTGTTGAGAAGCCCGTCATGCACGCCTGTGGCCACGACATGCATATTGTGACTTTGCTGGGCGCCGCGGCTGTACTGTTCTCTTCACGAGACTCTTGGTCTGGAACTCTAGTGCTAGCATTCCAGCCCGCCGAAGAACGAGGCACGGGTGCGCAGGCCATGGTTGACGATGGTCTGTATACGAAACATGAGGTTCCTGTCCCGGATTTTGTGCTAGGAGCCCATGTGAGACCGCTGCGTGCGGGCACAATTGGTACACGCAGAGGACTTGTCGCGACCAGCGCGGACAACTACAAAGTCACGATCCACGGCAAGGCTTCTCACGCGAGTATGCCGCATACTGCTATAGACCCGATCGCTATCTCGGCCAGCTCTATTCTCAAGCTGCAGACTCTTGTCAGTCGGGAGGTTGACCCGGCAGAGTCAAGCGTCGTCACCGTCACGAGCATACATGCTGGCGACGTGGAGAATATCATCGCAAACTCGGCTGTGCTGGGTGTAGATACGCGATCTACTACGGTCGCAACACGAGAGCGTCTCTTGAAGCGCATCAGGACAGTCATTGAGTCGGAGTGTTCTTGTGCGGACGTCCCGAAACCCCCAGAGTTTGAACAGACGCGCGCTTTTCCTTTGACTATAAACGATGAGACGGTCACCACGAGAATCGAGGAGTCATTCGCCGCACACTTTGGCGAGGGAGCAGGGCGGTATGATAGCGTCACGCCGAGATTGGGTTTCAGCGAGGACTTTTCAATCTTGGCCACGGCGGTTGACAAGCCGTACTGCTTCTTCACTTATGGGTGCGTTGCACAGGAGGCATGGGACAAGGCTGAGAAGGAGGGCACTGTTGCTCAAACCATTGCTGCCAATCATTCGTCCAGGTTTGCTCCAGTCATTCATCCGACACTGGAGACTGGTTTGGATGGGTATGCACTTGGTGCGCTGACTTTGTTGGGCAAAGGGCAGGCGAGGTAGATACGCTACGCTATCCGATTCCCAGGGACAGCTTGGATAAGGCTGATGGTCAGTTGAGTTCCCGATACCAGGTTCTTTGGTGATGCCAATTTGGGTCGACTTGGGGCTTCCACTGCGTGTAAATCATTCACCGCAAGAAATACCAATTACCATAAACTGTGATACTCTCATTCAAGGAACTAGACCGAATTCATTTAGCCCTGGGAACTAGACACCAGCCCCTTCGTCTGAAGTGGCTTGATTATGCGTTGTATATATAGCTAAACTGCAGCTTATCCCGTCACCGAATGATATTGGTGAGATGGCCGAGTTGGTTATGGCGTCAGGTTAAGGTTACCTTAACACCTAAGATTCCTGATGGAGCAATCCTCCTGGGTTCGAGTCCCAGTCTCATCAGCTATTTACTTTTGCCGTTCTGTATGACTGAATGCGCTTCCCTTTTTGCCATATTGTACTTGAACCATAAAGATATCAGCTGTAAATTTTGGCACTCTGTTATTTTGCTCTCCAGCCCAGCTCCTGTTGATCCCCTTGATTTGCTGTTTAAATCTGTGGATTGCCGTGTTTATCATTAATAGAATAATAAATCAAAACCAACACCCAGATGCAGATTCCCACTTTCACTTTCAGCCCGTCCTGCCCTCTTCCTTATTCTATCTTCTTTCTTTTCTCTCCTCTCTTTCTTCTCATTCTCGCTTGGTTTACACTCCTGGAAATAGTGCTGCACTGACAGCATTTCGCCCGTCGGTAGTGAGCTCCCATGTACAGCAGTGATGAACTGATCCATCAGGCCTTGGCTTTTGAACGTGAGAAATGCCACATCGTTGGAAATGACTCCAGCAAGCTCGGGTGAGTAGCTAAAGAAGTGGCGGGCCATTTTCATCGCTGAATTGATTGCAGTTGGGAGTGGTCCTTGGGTATAAATTGTTACTGTGAATCGATCTTGGAGACGTGGTTGCTGGTACCCTTTCTTCTTGGTAAAGATGCGAGCAATCCTACCACATTCTTGTCGAAACCTCAACTTCTCCTGGTTTTTCGAGGAAAGAAGCGCACTGGCTAAAGCAAACGTCGCTACTGCATCATCCCCGGCGTTATCAGCAATGCCACTGTTGAGGGACCGGCCGGGCTGGATGTCTTTCCAATGATACCCAAACAATTGAAGTAGAGACACTAGACCAGGTATGGCCCCAATAGACGATGTTGCGTCTTTGGCGATGTCACGAAGATCTACCCAGGATGAAAAGAATGGCATAGCTTGAGGGAAGTATCTTGACAGGTATGTCCACTTGGCCGCCATTGCAAACCCAACCAGCACTAGATTTTTCTTGGCTTTGTTGCAACTCTGGATGAATTCCACAGTGATAGCTGCCAAGTCTTGAAGAGAAACTCGTTGCTCTTGGCCGAAACGATGAGCGCGGCGAGCTGGCATGCCTTTGCCCCCAAGACGGGAGAGCTCGTCCTTTCTCTCCTGGCTGAGGTTGATGTTGAGAGTAAGAGTTTGGATGTTGTTGCTGGTATAAAACTGTTGGAGGTCCGGCTTCACTCGGCTAGGTATCGAATCTTGCTGTGCTATATTTTGAATATATGCGAGGCCGACTTGATCAAGAAGGCGATCCCTTTCGCTTGTAATAGCAACATGCTCCGTGTCAATGGCGATGAAGGCTGAGTCTTTTAGGGCATTGCAAAACCCTCTCATATCTGTGATTCTACTGCTGAAGAGAACCCTGGAAGCCGGTTCGCGTTCGAGTTGTTTATAGGTGGCCGTATTGTCAACGCTGTCGAGTACTGGTTGTAAAGTGTGGACTTGGGTCTAGCCTCGGTATATGGGCGTCGGCGGATTGCTAAGCTGGCTGATAATCAGGGAAAATCCGCTGCGATATGACAGAGAAGGGAAAGACTTCGCTTCTATAGTATAACTTAAAGGTCAAGTGAGGGGGAAGCAGGTCTTTATACGTATGGAAAATAAGGTGTAGAAACAGGAAAGCTTCATGGCAGTCAGAAAGCTTGTCCACAACTGCATATATACCTTTGGGTATGTATACAATGCTTAAATTATGGAGAAAAGATGAGGACTTTTCATTATTGTTGCAACCTGTCTTCTCTAGCCGAAGAGGTTAAACTCATAGACAGTCAATAGAGGTGAAGACTGGTTGTGGTTATAAAAGCACAAGCCAAAACAACACAGTTGCAATATTCCTAATACCATGGACTATTGATCTCTTCTCTCATCCGGTTCAAAGTCAAAGTGACTGGATCCTTGGTGCTTATAGACGTCTGCTGCATCCCCAGTGGCAGATGTGGCATGGCCGGCTGTGTCGCTTGGTCGATAACGCAGATCAGACAAGAACAGCTTTGAAGCTGGCGTGGGGGACGAAGAGGCTCTGCATTTTCCCCTTTGGCCTGGTACTTTATAACCCTCTTCAACTTTTGCTTGGAGCGGTGTTTAGACATCATTGCCAGCTTTGAGGTGTGCCTTTTCATCTTAGTCGGACCAGGCCTCGTTGGTTTCGTTGCGGTTTGGCTGGAAGATGGCTCCCCTTGGTCCTCAAGGAATCCTCGTCTCGGCAGGCTTTTGATGTCTACGCCCCAATCCGCCAGCAGTGACTGGATCTCAGGCGCTGAAGTTGCCAACCAGAATGTAGTCTGGCCGTTCTGAAGGGGTATGTTGACATCAGCCCCCCTGTCCAGCAGCAGCTTGGCAACATCATAGTGTCCCCTGACACATGCGGTCTGTATAACGGTCCAACCTCCTGGCCCTTCATAGTTGACGTTGGCTCCTCTATCGAGTAGGAGCTCGACGATGCTGAGGTGACCGAATGTGGCAGCTGCCCTAAGCGGCGGTCCAAATAGCGCCTCGGTGATGTTGATATCGGCACCCTTGTCTAGCAGTAGCTTCACAGTAGTATGGTGGCCCTTTAGGCAGGCTGTTTGCAGCGCGGTGTGATACACCCCTTCTGTGGAGTTGACATCGGCTCCGTGGTGTAGCAGCAACCGAACAGCAGAGTCATAACCGTACTCGGCAGCTTTATGAAGCGCAGTGCCAGTAGGCAGCTTCTTAGTAGTGCCGTCCGGTGAAGTCTCTGGCTTCAGCTCCAAGAGTAATTTCTTCAAAATCGTGCCATGTCCACCTGCGGACGCAAGCTCCAGCGAGGGAGTTATCTTTCCAGCATCAACAGCCCCTGCACCAAGCAGCAACTCAACGACGGCATCGTGGCCATTCGAGGATGCGAATTCCAAAGGCGACCCAAGCTTTTCTCCTTTATTAACATCAGCTTCATACTCCAACAGCAGCTGAGCAGCCTTGATGTGACCATTTCTACAGGCCGCCGCAAGAGGTGTACCATGGCGTCCCACTGTAGCATCAACGTAGGCACCTTTGCGTATGAACTTCTGAAGGGCTTCCTCATTGCCCTTCTCGGCTGCTTTATAGGCTGCCAGGCTGGCCGCCATACGCTTTGCCTCGGTTCCGCTGTAGAAGGTCATGTTTTGACCGCCTGCACGAATAACAACGCGCTCTGGGTGAATGCCGTCGTCGGAGCCTGCCTGCTGGTCTTTCCAGGATGACCATTTATCTGCGAAATCAAAATTGTATCCCAGCTCTTCAATGTCTTGGCCACATGTATACTCTCCACCACCGTCACCGTCTTCGCTATGAGCACTCGGAGCATCCAAAACCTCAGGATCGTCTTCATTATCCAAGGTGGAGTCGTCGTCTCTCAGCCATGCCATGACCTTTGCACTGAAATCCATCGGACTAGCTGGCTTTCTTCTCAATATGGTCTCTTCTGCTATCGGGTCCCCGACTCTGTTTGGGGGGAAATCGCCATTCAACTCTCTCATGGCGTTGACGACCTTCTCGTTGGCCTGATCCAGCCATTCATGGTAGGTGAGATGAAGCAGCTGGCTTCGATCAAGACCTGCTTCTTGATCGATCCATGTGCGTGCAGCAATTTCCGCTGCCGGGTCATCAGCAACGACAAGATCAGACCGTGGGTAGAGCCCCCCGGGCATAGCTCGCAGCTTTACCGCAAGTCCTTGTTCAGTCTCGTCGCCGTCTTCCAGCGCCACCAACCGTGATGTCTTGAACTCGGCCTTGAACTTGTGCTCTGGTGTGACAACGTCTGGCAGACGCGTGCATGACGAGAACAGTAGACGTGGGTATTTCTTCCTGTCTCTCAGCTCCAAGCTCACGTCGATCATGACTCTGTCAACAAGACTATCAAAGGTGACCTTGTTTGTCAGCAGCTTTCCGTTCAAAGGATTGTACGCCTTTCCCTCTGCTTTGTTGTAGTGTAGCCCGAGGCCACTATGAACAATCTCAAGTATGAAATTGTACTTGTCGGGCCCGACTTGGACAAATGACAGCACCTGATCCAAGAAGGTAGCATAGAGGTGTTGATAACTTCTTTTGGTCCATAGGGTCTGCTTGGGCTCTTTCTCCTCAGCAAGCTCGACTAGATGCTTGGCATAAAACACCATTATCAACGGTGGCAAAAGGTGCAAATGGCTTATCTGAAAGTAATCTCGGCCGTAGGTGTTTTCAGACATGTTGGTGATTGCTCTGTGAAGATGGTCAAAAGACTTGTAGTGCTTGTTGTATCCTTTCAAGATGATTGACTGAAACATGCTCCAGACCAAGGTGTGATGAGCGCCGCGACGATTCGAGTACTGGTAGGGCTGTTTGGAAATATGGAAAGAGTAAAAGGAGATGGCCTTGGCAAAGTCTTGTTCTCTAAAGTCGATTTGAAGAGTGAGACCGGAGGGCTCAAGCTTTTCTTTCCAGAGCAGTCTGAATAGAGCCAGCACTTTCTCATCGGTTGAGAGGTACGAGCTTGCCATCTCTGGTGGTTTCTTGTCGAGGTTGCTCGTGTCTGCTGTAGACGGAAGCTCCATCTCTACTCTTCTCGACACGAGAGGCGTCCTGAAGATTTCATGAAGAGAGTAGGATTCCCATGGCTCCGTCTTTTTCGTGATCCGTCGTGGATTCTGATCATGTGCCACAAAAGCTTCATCCAATCTATCCCAGACGAAGGCGTCTACCTCATGAAGGAAGAGATGGTGTCTGAAGCCATTCTTGATTGCGGCAACGGTATTGTCGAGGATCCTCAAAGAACGCTCGTAGAGCCCGCGATGGCAAAAGACATAGCCAAACTCGTGGTCCAGCTTTGGTAGCCCAGGGGAAGACGACCTGAGCAGACCGCGGGGTGAATAAAGGGCCTTTTGAGTTGGCCAGTCAAATCTGTCTGGAAGCGTGGGGGCTTCCCTGTGGTTGTTGAAGACTCTGTAAATTGATGCCGGGGCAGCGATGTCGGACGCACAATCTTCTTCTTCTTCTTCTTCTTCTTCTTCTTCCTCTTCCTCTTCCTCTTCCTCTTCCTCTTCCTCCATCTTGCTCTTTTCTGGAGACACAGCGCCCTTTGACGGCTCTTTGACCGAGCCCAAAGTCCCTGTTGGTTGTCGTAACTTGGACATGACTTGGTGTTTCTTCGGATCTGCTAGGTTTGTGTGTGGGAGGGTGCGTTTGCATACACTTGGAGAATTTTCAGGCTGACGAGCGCGCACCTGACACTGCGGCTGAAAGTGAGGCACCCATGAAGCTGGGGACTCGTAATTTCTATTTTCAGCAGCTTTGCTTTTGTCAGCCAACTATCATGGTTAGTTTGAGGTTGGCGCATTGGTTGGTGCTCAGTACTACATCTTATATCTGTCTCGATGGAGAGGCAGTGCGAGCCTGTGCCAACCAAGCAGGTAGCTGATAACGAAAGGAAAGAATCTTTCTTACAGTCCAAGGTTGGCCTTGCTACGTTTTAGAATCTTTCGACAATGGAGAGGTTGGTGCACTGGCATCCTGAATGGATGGTCCAACCGTGTAATTCTGCCTTGGTTACCTCTTCAGACTTCATGCAGCGGCGCTAGCGGATCAGCTTGGTACACTTGCAGCTGCAGTGGAAGACTTATCACAGCCTGATTTCTACTCAAGTCAGGTACCCAGCCATATCCGACTCGAGATTCTGTATGATCCCTATCGCAACCATGGTCTGCATCATGGCTGACAACATGCCCTACTCGTATGCTTCTATAAAGCGTAACCAGATACGGCTGCTAAAGTTCGTTCACCACGGGGCCTCCGTTGCCGCTGTGCTCAAGACCTTCTCGCTCAATGAGCCTCTTCCCCCATATCACTCTCTAAGTTACGCATGGGCTACCGATGGAACGCCCCCCACGAGAAACTGGAACATGCTGATAAACAAGCAACAGCTTCCAGTTCTCGATTCACTTCGTCCGTTCTGCGATGCTCTGAGATCCAAGGGCGAGCCTCTTGGCGGTAGATGGTGGTGGATTGATTCAATCTGCATCAACCAAGCCGACCTGGGAGAGAGAGCTCAACAAGTAAAGCATATGCAACACGTCTATTGCCATGCTGATCAGGTCATCACTTGGCTGGGGCAAGAGTCGTCTGACAGCAGCATGGCAATGGACTTTGTCAGGCATCTCGATAAAGTCTCTCGAAAGAAGTATACTATCCAACAACTTCGCACGATGCTGCAGACAGACGAATACCGTCCCCACTGGACAGCACTAACCAACCTCCTCTCGCGGAGGTGGTGGTCAAGGATCTGGACCGTACAGGAATTCGTTCTTCCTTCAAGCATCTCATTCTGGTGCGGCAACCGAAACGTCAGCAGGGTTGCTCTATGTCGCAGTATACGCACGGCTGACAGGTGTACTTCGACTGGCATCAAAGAATCTCCAGGCTTCACGTATGGGAACAACCGAAGAAGAGCATGGGCCTTGTACAAAGTTATGAAAAAGGCCGAGGCGAGTGTCACCCTTTCACTCCCAGCATTAGCCGCCTACTTTTCTTGCATGGACGCGACCGATGACCTAGATCGGTTATACGGTCTGATGGGACTCTGTACGGACAAACCACTTCTGAGCGTGAATTATCTTCTCAGTACTCGGGAGGTCTACCTGCGATTCGCACAGGCCTTTATAATGCGCCACAAGTCGCTCGACATTATATCCTTTGCCTCGATCTACGACTCGCCGGGAGACTCTTCCTGGCCAACCTGGGTACCCAGATGGCGGACGGACAGTGTCTTGGTGATTCCTCTCATGGTCAGTCAAAGCTCCAAGACCTTGATCGGGAACCTGCGGACCCCTGCAGCGCTTGAAGTTGACCCATCGATTTCCTATTCTGCGTCCGGGACCATGGAGGCCACGTCCCAGTTTGAAGGCTCGACGCTACTCTGCCAAGGCGTCATGCTTGATACTGTCGATGGATTAGCCGGATCAAGACATTCCCAAATGGTCCAGAGTTCTACATGGAGCTTTATGCAAACGTCTTATTCTGACTGCTCTTTGTCGCCAACAGATATCCTTGCAAGTGTGTGTAGGAGTTTGGTACTGGATCGGAAAGATCGATATTTACGACACACCATGCCGGCTGAGTTCTGCCGGGATTTTGTGCATCTACTTGCACCGCTCATAACAGGAGCCGCGTGCTCTGTCCCAGAAGAGCTAAAGGACTGGTTTTCTTGGGTAACGAGTCTTCAAATCCAGGGACACAGCTTCGAGAGCATTCTACGAGAGAGCCTCCAAGCCAGTGTCGATACCCCGGACTATGCTCCAAATCAGGACGAGTTTTACCACAGCACCTTTTTTGGTCGGTTTTTCGATACAGTCATGAGAATGTCGATGCGTCTCATGGTTACCCGCTGTGGACATATTGGCATGGCTACAGGAAAGGCGATCAAGGGAGACTTTGTGTGTATATTGCTGGGTTGCAGTGTTCCTGTCATTCTGCGTCAACGTAAAGATGAAGAGGGGTTTACTTTTGTGGGTGAGTGTTTTCTCGATGGGTACATGGATGGCTCGGGTCTGGCGCGTCACAGGCATCTTGAAAGGACATTTTGTATTTCATAGCTAGATTCAAGATCAGTGAACGTAGGGCGCGTCTTGCAGCATATCCAAGACGCAAACTGGAGCTCGATGAAGCAGGAATGCGACTTGGTTCATCAGGATCGTAGAGGCATCCTCTCCGACTTGGGGGACCCTCCACCGCACTCGTGTTGGCCATTGTGCGATGCTGCAGAATTGTCACTTTGGTACGTATCATTAGCATTGGCTGCGTCTTGGTCAGGACTAATTACTCTTCGTCTCATTGCAGTTGCATGCTCACCCATCAAAACGGGATGTCTACATCATGCCAGCCTAGGGCCTCTCCTGATCCGTGTGCAGAGAAGCTATCAGAATGTACTAGAGAAACAGCATGGAAGTCTAACGGCACGTTTGTGGGTATCTTGGAGGATAAGGTCTCCCTCATCAACGTCATGTGCAATCTGCATAGTGCTTCTATCATAGCGCAAGACCCAGGAGATACTGCGACATCCGAGGAAATCATTAATATGATAGCAGCCTGGGAAAGATTCAGCAAGACATGAGCCTGCCTGTAGTAAGTCTAGAGATGGATTAATACTGCGAGAAATCACGAACTTGGCTTGCAAGGTATACTACTACATCTATCGAATCAAACGTGCTGCTGGTGTCAAGGTTCATCCCACTGTTCACTGTTTATGGTATCTCTCGAGCTTGTCGTCCAAGGGTTTCACTTACCTAGGTACATCATATATAGGCCTATCTCTACCCGTTGTCATTCGTGTTTACACATGCAGATCACGCGGTGGGTTAGTATTAGTCAATCGGCATCCTCGGTAGCCGTCATTCCCGAACTTAAATAAATTCTCCGAGCGTGACCAAGTCATTCTTCCAATACTATCATTATCGATCACCACAGTGAAAATGCCTGAACCGAATGCTGAGAGGAGGTTCTTCAACTACCCAGAGCCACTGGAGGGGTAAGCAGTACTGCTACTACCACGAGAGAGAGAACCGCCAGGGGCTGGACAAGTTGCTGACCTTTTGCTTACCCAAGGCCTCACGTTCCCTATGCCATTGAGAGAAACCCCAACCCCGTGCTCAGAGGACCTGTTCTTATCGTTGCTGCTTTCTTGTGAGTCTCTCGCACATAATGCACAAGGCCTCAGTAGCTGACGTGGTAGGATGGAATGGGTTCGATTCATTCGGGAAACTGCGTGGTTCAACGCCGGTTTTGCTTCGCTCCGGAAGATCCGGACGCAGATCGAGGATTACGAGCCACGATATGATCCAGCCGTTGTGCCACGAGCGCTTTCGGAGTCTGGAGCAAAGCTTGATGGTGAAAGGAGACAGCTTCTCGCTCTGAGAGAGGAGAATTCTTCTGCGCAGACATCGAACCCATCGCAGTTTTATTCAGCAACAGACTACCGAGCTCTCTACCTCTCTGGAGAGCTGACCCCCACGGACGTGGCTCGGGCCATTCTCTCGCTTGTCCAGCCTGACGACTCTCAACCTGGCAAACATGCGATAGCGTGGAGGGAGATCCGGCCTGAACTGATCTTGAGAGCGGCAGAAGCTTCAACCGAACGATACAGAAACAAACAGCCACTCGGACCGCTGGACGGAGTCCCCTCAGCTATCAAGGATGACTATGACCTGGACGGCTACTCTACAACGCTAGGCTCGCCGAGGGAGTACGCCGAGCAAACCACACAAGGAAAATCAAACACGAGCTGGATCGTCCGCAAGCTCGAGGAGGCAGGCGTCGTCATCATAGGCAAGCTTGCCATGCATGAATATGGTCTAGGTATGTCGTCGTACTCTTGTTCTTGTTCATGTTGAACCGTACGTTGGTTGACTTTGCAGACACCACCGGAAATAACCCAAATCACGGCACACCGCCAAATCCGTTTAATCCCCGTTATTACACCGGTGGAAGCTCGTCTGGCCCTGCCTACGCCGTTGGCTCTGGGCTCATGCCCTTGGCGCTGGGTAGCGATGGCGGCGGGAGTGTTCGCATTCCCTCCTCATTCTGCTCCGTCTTTGGTCTGAAGCCTACACATGCCAGGTTGACCAGCTGGCCAGGCATGAACCACGCACCGACGTGTGCAGTGCAGGGCCCTCTCGCTGTGGATATGCAGTCGTTGGTTGCGGTATATGAAGCCATCGCCGAGCCGCATCCCTCGACTCAATATCCGCCCTTGGCGCTTCAGCCGTCGCCTCCCGTGACCAAGATCCTTGGAATCTACGATGCATGGATCTCACGCGCCAAGCCTGGGGTCCAGTCCTTGATCCGCGGTATGGTAGAGTCTTTGGCTGCCAAGCACGGCTACACTCTTGTCCCGATTGAGATCCCCTTTGCCGCCGAAGGCCAGATGGCACATGCACTCACAATTCTGACCGACGCCTCTACACTGCTCTACAGCACCAAGGGCTTGACACCAGCCAACAAGATCCTCCTGTCTCTAGGCCGCACCACGCCTGCTACTGACTACCTGCTGGCTCAGAAGCTGCGAGGATTGCTGATGCAGCACCTGGCATATCTGTGGAAGAAGTATCCGGGTATGCTGATCATAACACCGACAACAGCCTGCGCCGGGGCGCCCATCCGTGGAGGAAAGTCCGAGTTGTCGTACGGCCTAAACGACGGGAACATGACGCTCGAGAGTATGGAATATGTCTGGCTAGCCAACTTCTGTGGCCTTCCCTCCCTGACCGCCCCCGCGGGATATGTCATTCCCGAGGGCAGCAAAGAGGCCGGCGATGTTGCTGAGAAGGATATCCAAGGCAAGGTCCCGGTTGGGCTCATGGCCACAGGCGAATGGTGCAGCGAAGATGCGTTGTTGCAGTTTGGCTTTGACGCAGAGGCGGTTGGACGACATGTTCGATGCAAACCTCCGATCTGGGAGGATGTGATTTCTCTGGCCAAGACAGAGGCCAGAGCGAATCAGGGGGTGGTGGTGAATGGCGTTGGTGGTGACCAAGTAGTATAACTGACAAGACATTAGACTAACGTGCACAATTTGTCTTTCTTATATATGACATGATATAGACAACCCACACAAGATATGAAATCGGTCTTTGCGTTTTTATCATACGACCTGAATCCTACAAGGCACCGCCTGCAGCCAACACAAGTGCGACTCCGCACATAAGCTCACGTGTCACGCTTTTTACCGGGAGCCTGATATATATATCTCCTCCTCTTTTCATCATACCATGAATCTACATTGACCTAGCTTAGAGTCCATGTTCGACCATTACTTGTACAACTCTTTTCCAAGCTCGTAGTCTCAAAACACGCAAGATATTCAACCCATCATAATGACTGATCAGGACAAGAACAATGTCAAACACGATATCAGAAACCTTACCGAATCTGATCAAGACATTGAAAAGATATGGCAGATGTGGCATACCATCTTTCCGGAATGGCCTATTGAGAAACAGCGAATGGGTAAACTCCTTTTCGGTTTTCCTGATCAGCACCACTTTATCCACGACCAAGGCTTCATTATATCCTCGTTGACTAATGGCGTGCACGGCAGGGTTGCTGCCGTTGGCGTGCTTCCTGCGTATCGTCGTAAAGGGCTCGGTACTGCTCTGATGGAAAAGGCACAAGCTGCCTTGAGAGAAGCGAGTAGTGCTGGCCAAGGCAGAAAGCTGGAGTCTCTGGAGATCGGGTCGATATTCCCTCGGTATTGGCCGCAGGTGCCAAAGGCGTTTTCTGCAGAGGTGAAAGAGTTCTTTCTTCACAGAGGTATTTCTTCTCAACCAACTGGTTTGTTTGCTTGTGACGGCTTCTCAGAAACTCTAGGTTTTCAGGAAGCACCCGAACCAGTTCGCGATCTCTTCAAAGACGTCCGCGAGAGCATTGCGCCGCCTGAAATTATGGCCCGAGTTTCAAAGACAAACGTCAAGTTCTCCCCGTGGTCGGTGGAGCTATATGAAGAATGCATGAAAAAGCAGCGAGCCCAGTTTGTTCGTCAATCTCTCTCTACAAACCCTTGTCTTTTGTGAAAATACTAACCAATCATCAGCATTGGGATGCTATCTACGAAGCCCTTGCTGCCCACGGCCAACACCAAGAAGTCATGGTGGCCTTTGACCCCGAGACCAATGAGCAAATTGGATGGACACTGATGTGTTCGCCATCGTCCGTCGCCAGCGACACCTTTGCTTTTCTGCCTCTGTATCCATCAGGAAACAAGACTGGCCTCATTGCGGCTGTTGGCGTGGATGAGAAAGCAAGAGGTAAAGGCGTTGGGTTGGCGCTTGTTGTCAAAGCAGTCGAGAACTTGCGGGAGAGAGGGGTTGAGGGCATTCTCATCGATTCAGTTTCCATACGTGGTTTCTATGAACGTCTCGGGTTTGACGTCCACTGGGAATATGGCGTTAGATATGTTTCGCCGGGTCTTTGAGGCCTCTGCAGAGGGAACCCTTGACTCTTGTATGTGTACGAAATGCCATGTTTATCTCGCCTAGGTATCCATTACAAGATAGAGATTCTTTAACTTGCAACATCTCCATCGTCCAGCAGATCAATAATCTCTTACAGCTCCCGCTCTCGAACCAGGTCAAGGGGAGTCCCCCCTTTCGGATCCTCATGTTGACCGAGTAAGAATCGGTAGAGTATGATGATTTCTTATGATAGACGTGAAGAAAGAGGGTTAAAGATAAGTCAATGTCCCCATGGTAGTTGGGTTGTAGGCTTGAGTGTTGCCAGGCTGATCCCGGCATACATGACCACACGAGATCCGCTGGGATATCGAGAGAGTTCAAGCTAATTTCGGCTTCATGTACCCTATGCAGTAATTGAGCAACGGTCACGTGTGGAAAATGAGGCTATACATAAGCCGGGACATGTATGCGCTCTTTTCGTCTTGAACAAATTGTGGTATCCTTGTGGCCATTGGACAGAGAGCAATGTTTAGCTACGCTACTCTTGCGGCTGCTCTTTGGCTGGCCTGCCCAGCATCGGCCAGCTATGCCTTCTACGTCGGCAAGAACCTTACTCAGGATGGCAGCGTCCTCGTGGGAGGCACTGGAGAGGAGGTATCAAGCCATTGGCTTCAAATCTTCCCAGCCCGTGACCACCCGCCCAACGCGACCATCACTGTGGGCGTCACCAAGGACGCTGTTTTCCCCGGAGAGCTGATTCAGATTCCCCAAGTGAACCACACGTTCCGATACATGAGCATGGAATACTCAGACTTTGAGGGTTTTCCGGCACCACTCACCAACGGCGGTCTGAACGAGAAAGGCGTCACGGTTCGTGATGTCTGGGCTGACAACCGCGATGAGCTCCTCGAGATGACGCCGGATCCTCAGCGGGGTGTGCAGTACAGTGATTTGGCTCGCATCGTCATGGAAAGAGCCCGCACGGCACGCGAAGGCGTTGAGATGATTGGAGATCTGATGAACCAGTACGGTGAAGCGACATACGGTGGCAACACTCATCTCATTGCCGACAAAGATGAAGGATGGATCGTCTGGGAGATGGCCGGGGGCCAGAAACTCTGGGCTGCTCAGCGACTCGGACCAAACGAAGTCAAGGTGCTCTACCCCGGGTATATCGAGGACTTTCCTACAGAGTTCGCAGACGATCCCGATTACGCAGGCTCTGATAACATCGTGTCATTTGCTGTCGAGCAGGGTTGGTGGAACGAGACTCTGGGCGAGCCCTTCAACATGTTTAACGTCTACGGCCCACAGGATCCTCGCTACAAGGCTCGTGATGGAGGTTACAAGTTTATGTCCCAGGCAGCTCTCGAAAACGCCACCCTCGAGATGGTCCCAGTGACTGAGGCCAAGATGATGGAAAGGGTTCGCGATCCCCGCATTGCTGACGACGAGGCCGGTTACGGTCAAGTTGTCAGTCTACGGGATGGAATCGACCGGGACATGCTGCGAATCTGGAATGCCCCAACTGGCTCTGTTGCAGCACCATTTATCCCGTGGTGGCTGGGTGTCCAATCCATCCCACCCGAGTTTGGAGAGCATCGCTACCTGACGACTGGTGCTTCAAGCAGTTTTCTCAACCCGGACTATCAGCTCCAAGAAGCTTCCGAGTTCGCTGGCCGCATTTTCAAGCGCGTGCTATACTACATGTGCTCAGATCCCAACAAGCATCACCCCATTGTAACAGAGATGTTGAGGGATTTCGAGAAGGCGTCTCGCGTGCAGGTCGAAGGATGGGTGGAGAAGACGGCCTTGACTATGATTCAGCAGGGGGAGAGGGAGGCTGCTCACAGCTTGTTGACGTATTACTCTCATACGCGTGCGGCGGAGGCACTTGAGATGGGACATGCGTTGAACAATGCTCTAGACGGGTACATCAAGTTGACGGGACAATGGCGTGGTCCCAAGGGCAGTCAAATTAATGACAGTGGAGAGGGCGATGAGACGGTCAACTGTCTTGTTGGATATGACCCGGATAAGCCCAGGTATCTGCAGGGGCAGTGAATGTATACAAAGGATGGGATGTGATATATTTAATGTACAATACCGAGACAGCAACACATGGCTTACGGGTTCTTCAACAGTGACGGTCGTTTGAGGCTCTGTTCTGGATGGACTTGTGACTTGTGCTATGGTTTGGTGATTTAACGATTCCAGGCTCAGCTGTCTTCCATCAGAATTGCCTCATCTCAACAATCACTTCTGGCCAGATACACATTGGTCAACTCGCTGATACCTCTGAAGTCGTGGACGTATTCATCTCATCGACGTAGATAGTGCTGCAAGTTAATCCCGGTAGACGCCCCGGATTATCTAGAACCCCGAATCACTAACCTAGCTTGCCGGGGGCTAGGGGATCCGAGCTACTCCGCCAACCAGACGGGTCTGATATACAAACATTATCTTGGAGTTTACATGAAAGAATGAGAAGCCCAGCTCTATTCCGCAATGTCCAAAAGAAGCTGGGCTGAGGCAGAAGGTGGTCCCAATGCCGAACAGACACCACCACCACCGCAGATCTCGAGAAAGATCAAAGCATGTACGGCTTGTCGGAGACAAAAGGTAAGCTTGGCGTTAAACAACATGGGGGTATTAGCTGTTGACGACGATAGATCAAATGCTTGATTGATGAGACCGGTCCGCCTTGTCGACGATGCACCGAGAAAAACCTCAGTTGTGTCTTGGGGAAGAGTCTCCAGACGATATTAGATGAGAAGTCACAGTATGTTCCACTCAGCTGCTGCAGACGAGGTTACTAAAAGATGGCAGGACTTCTCAAGCTATGATACATGACCTCGAACAAATCCACGGCTTCTTGAAGCAAGTGGCTGGAAAACTTGACCTGGAGCTTCCACCTCTGCGATCATTCTCTGGGACTGCCCAAGTGCCCAAAGAAGATTCACCAAGCCAGTCAAATAAGGGACATCACGTCCCGTCTCGTGACAACTCACCAAAGATGATGCCCGAAGACGACGATGTTCCCTACGCTCCTATTCACTCTCTTTACACTCTGACGAAGCTACGAGCTCTTCGATCTCCAGATGATGTCAGCTCACAACAGAACCAAGGCATCGACGATGTCATCACAAGACGTCTAGTCCCTTTGTCCGACGCAGAGAGGCTCTTCGACCTGTATCGAAAACGCCTAGATCCGTATATATATCTCATCGGCTGCCCTTACGAATCACTACAAGAGCTACGACAAAAAAGCCAGTTTCTCCTTGTTGCTATTCTCACAGTGGCGGCGCTCCACGACCCTACGGCAGATTCAATCTATCCAATCTGCAGCTCCGAGTTCCGGAGACTCTTTGAGACGTCGATATTCGAGCGACGACTGAGCAAAGACTATCTGCGAGCTTTATGTATCGGATCCTACTGGCTGAGCGACTTGTCATGGATGCTCTCCGGACATGCGATTCGTCGAGCATCTGAATTCGACCTGCATAACAGTTACGACAGAGCTATTGAAAAGTCGAGTACGGACGACGCAGAGTGTGCAAGGATATGGTACATCCTATGCGTCTGCGACCAACAGCTGGCAACTCTATACGGAAGACCTTCTATAGTGCAGGAAGATGCTTCGACTCAAGTGGCGACAGAGTTCCTGCATTGTGCCGTTTCGAATGACGAGGATCAGCGGCTTCTCAGTCAAGCCACCGTCGTGAGCATTCTGAAGGGTATCCGGGAATCATTCAGCACCCACAAGGCTAGCAAGGGAAAGCCGATCCCACGTATGCACTTGAATCACATCTCTCAGTTTCGGAGGCAGCTGGATCAGTGGCATGCTTTTTGGACTAGTCAGGTACAAGGTGAGTGACGCTGTAGAGGAGTGATGCTGGAGCCACGGCTAAGAATATCCAGAGCAATGGCCCGGATTAGGAGGATTCCCACGAAAAGGCATCTGGCTGCACTACAACTTTGCCCAGCTCTACCTGTACTCGCACGTATTTCGAGGGCTATCCAAGGACGACCACATCCCGCATTATTTCCTGGATTGCGCCCTCAACGCTATATCGACCGCCACCACGGTCATAGACCTGTTCCTTCACGATCCTGATATTGCCGCTGGCATTGTCGGTATGCCATCATACGTCCACTCCATGACGGCCTTTGCGTCCATGTTTCTTACTAGAGTCGCTACAAAATACCACGATCTGATCCAACGAGACAAGGTCTACGACTTGATCACGGGCCTCTTGCAGCAGTTCCAGGCACAGCCGGCCGGGAAGTGGCATCTAGCCAACTTGATGATCAGTGGGTTGGAGAGAATGGCACAGACGCTCAAGCCGGTTGGACCAGGAGAGGTGGTACCGCCATTTGAATTTGAGATGAACCAGGGCGTGGATGCTGGCATCTCCCGAGTTGACAGTTTCTTTTCCGACTTGGCAGGGGATTTCTTTTTCAACTACGATATAAACTTTGAGCCTCCTGGGCCAACTTGAAGATATCTAATGTTTAAAGATTATATTGGTGCCAGCGGCGGCAGTTCGTGGGCATATAACAACCAGCTCCTACTGGCAAGAGTCAATAACATTTACCTAGTATGAGATCGAATGAACGCGGCTACAATCCTCAAACGATTCAGCACCCGTCGACTCTGGTATAAAGGGGGTGATATACCGAGGTCAACCACCTTGAGTTGGTCCTCCATTCTTACAGAGTCCTTTCGGCTCACTCTCCATCATATTCCCCCTAGGCACTGCATCTGCTGCTGCAGCCTGATTCTCGTCGTCTTTTTCCCTCGTCTCTGTATTACCCGCATCTCCCTTTAGGATGATGTCGTCGATCAAAAGACTTGCTACCAAGCAACCCGCCATTAGGGGCACGCATATAATAAAGACTGCCCGGAATCCTTGCATACGTGCATCCAAGATTGCCCGTCCATACTCGTCTGTGCCTCGGTCACCATCCTGCCACGACCCATCCAGGACACGAACGCGAAGCCAGTCTGGTACCATTTCACTGCGCTGGAGGGCTCTGTCTAGTACAGCGTAGTATGCGGCTGTGGACCCTGCAATTCCAACAACGCCTCCAAGGGAACGGAAAACGTTTCGAGTTCCTGTTGCTACAGCACGGTCTTGGTCTGCAGAGTTGGCTTGCAGCGCAACGAGACCTTCACAGGAGTCAGCTATCCACATTAGCTCGTCAAGGACTGTTGACATACCTGGCTGATGAACCCAACCAATCCCGGCACCTTCGACAGCAAGAACAACCACGTAGGTAGCAACATGAGTGTCATGGTTGAATAGAAGCTTCAAGCCGGCACCGACGGTCCAAACCGCAAAACCAGAGCGTAGAACGGGCATGCATCTATGAAGCCTATCAGTTGTTCATCCACTGGAAGTAGTTGAAGCTATCACTCACCTTGCGTACCGAGCCATGATGGGACCTGAAGCGGCACCAGCCATGCCTTGAGCCAGGAGGAAGGACACTATAAGTGTTGCACTTTTCAGAGGCGTGTAGCCACGAACGGTCTGGAAGTAAAGTGGCACAAAGTATTGCGTTGTTTGCCAGACAAAGTCGTGGAGGAAGCCCGAAAGAATGAGCACCGAAGGTGATTTTTGCTTGAATAACCGTAAATGATGGGAATCTTGGCTATGAAAGCTTCGATGGCGGCAAAGACAAAGAGTGCAACAATGCCAACCGTGAGCGTCGAGATGATTCTGGCATTATTCCAAGGCCATAAGCTTCCCCCACTGTTAACAGCCATCTATAAAGGTTCTTTCTTAGCAGAGAATATGTCTGTGTTGGTATTCACAGAACTCACGACTGTCAGGACGATTCCAGGCACAGAGGCGATCACACCCAGCCAGTCAATCTTGCGAGCCTTGTCTCGCAGACTTCCAGAGACGGGCTTCAAAGGTAAGAAGAAAAGAAGCAGAACAAAACAGCCGGCAGCAGCTATAGAGGGGACCCAAAACGCCCATCTCCAGCCATCAGTGCTCGTTTGTATAAGACCGGCAGCCACGAAAGGCCCGGATGCAGCTCCAATGCCGATGGCGAGGCTGATGAATCCTTGATACTTTCCCCGGGATCTCAGACTCACCAGATCACTCACGATGATAGCAACGGAAGAGCTGATGCCACCTCCACCGATACCGCTGATGGTGCGGCACGTGTATAGCCATATCGGCGTACGAGCGAAACCACAGAGAATTCCGCCAACAACAATGCAACCGAGGGAAAACAGCAAGACAGGTTTACGACCTGTAATATCGGATATTCTGCCGTAGAGGGGCTGGAAGGCGGTTTGGCCCAAGAGATATGCTGTTCCGACCCAGGTAACCGTGGGACCTGCATCCAAGGCTTCTGAGATAGTTGGCAAGGATGTGGCAACTGAATTCATGTCCAGATAGGATATCAAGTAGCAGAGACACAGGCAAAGATAGGCAAGAATAAGGCGAACAAAAGGCAAACGCTGTGACTGATCTTGTAGCTCATCGACTCGAGAGTCATCTGTGAGGCCTTGATTTGTAGACTCAACAGCCGGTGAAGGGCTGGTTGACCTCATATTCACAGTTCAAGATGCTGGAGATGATGGAAAGTAGAAGAAACGAAACGAGATGTTTAGATTGTCGGATCTGAAGTAACCTGTGAGGCTGTGGCCAAGTTTCAAGTTGTCATCCGCGATCCTTCAGTCATCCTTGTCCGCCCAGAGATACAGAATCCGTCTCCGTCTTTCATCTAATTGGGCCAGCCAACTCACGGAAGACCTTTTCCGTGCTGCCAAGAACAAGATCACCTCATTTCCTTTGCTTCTTCCCACACCAGAGCCTGCCTGGCCTTGAAGCCATCGCCATTCCCGCTGTCATGGTCAACGCTGCCCCAATCTATAGGGAGACAAGGACTTGGCTTACATACTACACATATCAAGTGGATGGGGATTGATATATCTGCAAGTGTTAGTCGAGTTGAAAAAGTGACTTCTCTGGGTGCGGAGCATTGAAATCTACCTCGCCTCTAGTAGACGCAGCCTGGAAGTGCGACTAACAGAAAATGGCACAAGCACCTATAGACCAGAATAGACTACTTACAAGTATCTGAATGAATGAATAAACGCACATAATGGTTTACTCACAAAGGGTAGGTACTCGATACTCAATGTACTAAACTCAGACAAGCTGGTGATGGAGGCACGAGCACATGGGCTTTTCAATGTAAACTTCTATTTGTTGTGGAAGTGAAATTAGCAGAGTTTCAGTTTGGTCTGGCTGCCCATTATCGACCGAGGAAGAAGTGTTGCAAAGACTAGGAACCGCTACTTATGAAGCGAGCCACCTACTTTTCATGCCCGGCATCTTGATAGAACTCGAGCGAAAACGATGCATGCCTCTCGCCGAGAATACGCTCGATGAATTCACAAAGTTCTTTGAATACTACCGCAGATACCCTGACTGTTGCCTCAGAAGGCTCAAAGCCCTTCTGTGTAGGAGAGACACTGATTCGTCCCTTTTAGACTGTAAACTCGGCCGACAGTCTTTAGTATCAGGTGAACGGTTCCAGGACTTCCACTGATCAAAGATGATGCTTTATTCTTGCCACGTCCATTATTCATGGAGCCATCTCATAAGAAATAGTACACCATCTAGTACCAGGACGTATCTCGCTCTCAAGACCTTGCTACTATATTTGAATCAAACAATTGTACAACGTTCATTCCAAGTCCGTCTAGGGAAGCGAGTATAGCGGTAGACAAGATACAACATCCCAGGCAAACATATGATCAAGAAAGCCGCAACCATGGCAAGGTATGAAGGCCAAGAGACTTTGTCGTCACTATGGGGCTTGCCGGCATAGATTTGGGCAACAAGATTCAATATGCCCAGCACAAAAGCCGCCGCTGTGATCTGCTGGGTCGCATCGTCCCGGCTGGCCTTGTGCTTCTCACAATGGGAAGCCGTAGATCTTGAGGGAAGAAGCTTGACTGGAGGTAAATCGAGTTTTGGGAGGCATACAGTTGTTGCTTTGAAGGCGTCTTTGATCTGCCCGATGGTCTGCGTGAGTGGGATGACATATATGTTCTGAAGGATATTCGTGCCGACAACATGTCCATACACCTCGAACGTTTCTCTATCCACAACCACCGAGCCGCACTCGCCAGGTACCAGACCTACAGTAGTGGTTAACAAGCTTTCTCTGCATCATGGGCTATACAGGCTTGCCTTCTGAAGATTCCATTAGCATAGTCCATGCTGCACAAGGCTGGCATCCCGGCTTGGGTCCGAGATAGGTCATTCCTTGGAGAAGGTACCCTTTCTTGATACCTTGGACTCCAGACAACATGTAAACTGGTACACCATGACAACGGGGGGACTGAGCCCAGTCTTGAATGATGACAGGGGAGGCTGAAGGTGTTGGAAAAACTAGATTGAGTAGTTGGGACTCTGGACTTTGTCGACAAAACCCTAGGATGGTCCAATCCATATCAGGGGCCCCAACACGCAAAGAACCGGGTGGTGTAACGGCTCTGATCTGAACAGTGTCTTGTGATGTCCATTCTCCGCGTTGGTGTTTTTCATTTCCATGTCGGTTAGTTAGACCAAGTGTGGACTGGTGCCTCAGCTGAATAGCCCCGTATTTCGCATTCTCTATTATGTAGTATAGATAGCTCCAATTTCTACTACTTGTGTACCTGTTGTGGTCGTTTCTTCCATAGCTCGTGGCATAGTTGCTGCCATTCTGGCTGTTGTCTGCGTCACTATCCTCTGAGCCGGAATCGTCACAGTCGGCGCCAAGGTTATGTAGGGATGCCATTTCCCCCGTATTGGTAGTTTCTTCAGAGACAAATGCGCCTGGGTAAGACGAGATTTCGTTGCGGTTACTTGAACCTTGGTTATCAATGCAGTCATCAAACAGGTGGCCAACCGTAAGTAAACGGCTGACCCCATCTATCTCGAGGACTAAGCCAACTGTTGCCTTTCGGCCGTGATACTCGACCAAGGCACCGCATAATGTCTTGGCCAAGCGGTTGAAGGAAAGCAGAGCTTCAGCGTAGGATGCGTAGAGACATAGAGGGTCATGGGAGGTGTGTAGGAAGACGAGTTTGAAACTTGGCTGCGGTGATCTAGCCTGGCTGTTGAAGTATTTGTCCAGTTTGGAGTCTTTGCGGCAATACAGCCGATCTGCGGTGTGAGCGTGAAATAGGTTCTGAAGGGCTTTGAGGTCACACTTCCGGCATTCGATAAGAATGCAAGCGTCTGCTGTATCTGCCGAGTTTCCTATCATACGAAGGCTGTAGTTGATGAATCGAGCGCAAGATCGAAGCTGGTCATGGTCCGTGACGGCGCGGTTTAATTCGCAGGTAACAAATTGAAAACGCTCTTCGTACTTCTCTCTCGACCAATCCGGCGAAGAAGCAGGAATACCATAGAAGATCAGTCTGGAGCTATCGTCTGGTAATGGCCTGGTGAATACTCTATTGCTGAAGTCCGTGGCATGGTTCGGTGCAGAGGACAATGGCTTGTCCACCGTACAACTGGGTTCTGGATACCTGCTTGCATGGGTTTCGTTAGGCCCAGGTTGATTGGAAGACACGATGGGTTCAGCTTCCGTTCTAAATGAAGCTGCTATTGTTGAATTCGTTGTGCCTTGCTCCAGTGAAGGCAATGCTTGAGTTGCTTGGTGCTCATTGTTTGACGGCATGAAGCGGAACCAACGCAACATGTGTGATATACCCATTGACTGGACTCGCATACTTGAAGAAAAAGGAAAAACTCTTGACGATGTTGTTGGGGGTTAGCGAATGGAGCTAAATCACGCAATATAGCATCTTGAAGGAAGACACGAGTGTGTTGCATGCACTCGAATGCCGTGCACATGACTTGGCAGTTGAGCTCAGGCTTTAATCAGGGGATGGGATCAGGCAAAATCCTGTCTGATAAAGCAGGGGTAGGCAGTCCAAGACGCCTTGTATGTTGCTTGGGAAGCGTGGCGAGCTGTGATTTGAGAGTGTGGTATATCGAGGCTGACTGAGATTGCAGCTAAATCACATTTCCATTCAAATTACAATGACCGATCACATAAGGCTGACAGAGCCCTCCCCCCCTAAAACTGCTTATCAACAGACTGGTTCTTGATGAATTGATTCCAGTCCCTGCGAATTGCACGAGGATGAAAGCGACCACTGCACAAGATAGACGAGAGCTCTCGAGAGAACTCCTGGGGGCAACGGGCTCTTTCTCTGCGTATTTTCAAAACTACGACGATCTTGCTACAAAGGACAACACATTTGATGTTCGAGGCTCTCTAGCTCCCAGGTCACATCAAGATATCTTGCACATTACCAGATTTCTAAGATCCAACCCCAATGCCACAAAAGAAGACAGTGTCACCTATCTGCAGAGATCTTGGACAACATCTGACAATGTTGAGAATATTCTGACGCTGGCGGTTCAGGCCATGACCATGACAGACGCCTCTGCCCAGGACTGGCATCCCTCAGGCTTCACACTCGGCGAGTATCGACCCATCTCATGGCTATCCCAGGAGCCTTTTGTTGCGTTCATTCAACGATCTTTCACCAAGAGGCCCGCACAGATGCACCAGAGAATTCGAGAAGCGGTTGATGATCGATCTCGCTTGAAGGCATGGAAGCTACAGAAACGTCTCGGCATGAAGTTTTGCCTGACGGACAACCTCTCTGAGCATCTGATGCTGGACACTAAGAACAACGTCCTCTACCTGTTCCATCATGCTGCCTATTTGAAGGCACACCTATCAATAAGTCAATCTGTCTCCCTAGACCTGGGGGCTACAGCAGGAGAATGTCTTGAACAGTATGTAATGCAGGCAACTCAAGAAATTGCCCTGTCTAACAGATGTATTGTCCAGCGGCATACTTCCTCCGCAGCTTCTTGTAGAGACGCTACATTCACTACAGGCGATTCTATTTCCCTCGCTAGATGAGAAATCTGGACATGTACTGGATTCACTTGTTCTAAAGCAAGGCTTCGATCCAGAGTGTGCTCAGTACGAAGGGTACAAGATCTTCCCTGAGCCGCCGCAAGATTTCAATTATTTCTACTGGGGGAAACGGATTGCCCAGCTGCACGATTATACCAAGTGCAGGCCGCCCCGGAACAAGCTTGAGAGATGGTTCCAGCAGAAGACGACAGAGAGAAATGCTCTTCTTATTGCGCTGATTGCATTGTTTATTACTATTATTATAGGCATCATAGGCATTGGCCTGAGTTCTGTTCAGATTTGGATTGCGTGGGACGCATGGAGGCACCCTGTCAATACTACTTGAATCGTGGTAGTTACTTTGGTTGTATTTATTTCTAGACACACTCGTTCTCGAGACCTGTATGGTTCATAAATTCTGTTGCACGCTTAACGTAATAACAAGGCCAACTCTTTGGCTACGGCCAATAAACGTCAAAGTGGTCGACTGGAGAACCGCCTTGTTCAGTGCCTCCTCCGGGAAGATAGATGCCGCCGTCGACAGCAACAGCAGCACCTCCATGGCGAGGCATCACCATTTTCCCGACCTTGTCCCAAGTCTCTGTTTCGGTATCAAAGACTTCAATGTCATCAAACACGCCCCCTGAGCCGACAGCAGTGTTGCCCTCGCCACCAAAAACGTAGATTTTGCTGCCAATAGTGCCAGATACGACACCGCCTCGAGGAGTAGGCATTCTTCCTTTGCTGGTTCTCCACCCTTGCTCGAGATTGTCAAGGTCGAGGATAAAAACAGTATCCTCCACGTTGAGCTGGCCCTGGCATCTTCCACCAACAACATAAAACTTGTTTCCGACAACTGAAACGGCAGCGTGATCACGTCTTTCGGGCAAGAACTTGGCAGCTTCTGGCAATTCGAGCCATTCCAAAGATTCGATATCGAAAGCCGAGACAAAGTCGACAGTGTCTTGTTCTCCCTCAGGGACCGGATTCAAGGCACGCATACCGCCAGCCATGTATACGATGTTGTCATAAACACCAACCGCAGCACTCCCCCTCTCTTCTCCCTCAGGAATAGGCTCGAGCTCTGTCCATTCGTCGAAGTTAGGGTTGTACATCCACGATTCTGGGAAAGCTCGCCAGGCGCCGTCGTCAGCCTCCAAAAGGCCACCTAGCAGGTAGATGTTGCCGTCCACTGCAGCAACATTGGGGTGGTTGACTGGCACGGGTGTATCGGTAACGAATCGCCGCCATGTGTTTGAACGCGTATTGTAGAACTGCACCAGCGATGTGGTCTCAAAGCCATCGGCCTCTCGTGTTGGGACGATTCCACCGACGATTGCAATCTCCTTGTCTGATACGGCAACAGCTTGGTGTTCTTGCCGGGTAGCAATTGGTATCGACTCTAGTGTGTTCCAGATATTCGCACCTTGTGGCACTGTATTTGGTAGCGTAGCCGTAGCTAATGAGAGGAGACCAACACCTTGAGGTAACCGCATTTTGAGAACTGTGTAGAGCAGAAAAGGTTGTCTAGTCCAACGTCGTGAAGCGGTCGCTGCCATTATTAAGTAGACAGACATCTGTATCAAACTGGCTACCCCGTCACCAAGTTAGATGCCGTCGTATGCTTCGTCACGAATGGTGGCTGGATGAGCTTATTGAGCTCTTGGCATATACAATTCCTTTACAAGATACACCGACCGCTCAGAATAAGCTTTGCGAGTTCTAGTCTACTGCACACGGGGAGACGGATTCCAGTGCTTCCCTCCGCCTGCTGTCAAGGGGTAGGTCTTTGACGAATTCGGGCACAGCGGATTGGACAGTGGTCAAGGGGTGCTCAGTTAGCATTCCTACATCTTCAACTAGGGTGACGTGTCGCAGGGGGGATGCCTCGGAATGGACGTAAGATGACTGGATAACTGTCCAGCCGATCGATCCGGTCAGATTCACAATCATGTTGATTCAACACTGTCTTGACCGGGCTCACTCTTGTTGATAATGTAAAGGGAAATCTGACAAGACTGAGATTCGCATCCAGCGGCTGCGTGGTGTTATTTGTTGATACCCCTAGACTCTAGAGCCTTTGAACGCAGCACATCCGCTTTCGTGCCTCTGAGAGCAATCAGAAATAGGTGATTCAAGAAAGGACTGTGTCCAAGCCGAAGAGACATTGTCCTTGTTGCTTTCAACGCTTCCTTGTAGAGACGTCGACATCAATACTCGTGAGCTCAGACTAGTTGTGCTCCTCACTATCGGTCAAGTCCACAACTGCCCATCTTCTCCCTCTAAACTATCTACTAAAGCCCTTGCACATGTTATCTAAACTTTTGATCTACTATCTAGTTTACGATCGGTTATTCCCGCAACTAATAACACTCCAGAACCCACAAACCCCACGACACATCCCAGCTTCAGCCTTGAAATCTCTGCGCATCCACATCAACACCCACCACTCACAACTCTCTCTTCTGACTCAAACTCTCTCGCCTTATCCTAGTACAAGATGATACTCTTTCACATCTTCTTCCTTCATCCAATAGCAAGGCAAGATGGCCGAGCGGTCCAAGGCGCTGTGTTCAGGTCATGATTCTCATACCAGCAACGATTCGCAGTCTCGAAAGGGGCCTGGGTTCGAATCCCAGTCTTGTCATTACTTTTTTGGATCAGTTTCTGAGATGGTTTTTTGGTGTTTTGGTGGTTTCCGTATCTTGCCATGTTGTATCCGGAACAGGGCCCATCCATAGGGCTGCAACTACATCTCTGTAGACCAGGTTGATGTGATGAGGCCTGGCTGCTATGCTATAATTATGAAATTCTGTTCAAGAATCTCTGGCATGTTCTTAAGTGCATGTTTTAGTACTATGGATTATTTATAAATATATCCATCTCTCTCTTTTATCGTACTGTTTGCTCTTCTCTTTCCCACTCTTGTTCGACTCACGTCTGAATATCAAAAAGGTGATAGATAGGTATCAACGGCTCTACGAATAATAGCTGAAATTGACCCGCGATAAATAAGACGAGATATAGATTTACCAAGTTCTAATGTCCTTGCCTCCTACTGTTCTTGACAATTATTTCCAGCTTCTACTTCTTCTTCATCCCAACCGTGCCAAAGTAAAGTATACTACCATACATAGCAAAGCAGCCCTTGTCCCCCAATCTCGAGATAATTGGTGGAAGTTCCATACAGTCACGTGGAAACAAGACCATCAATTATGATAGATGATTCAATGGCATCTTTTTCGGGGCAATGATACCACGACAAGGCCTGCTCTGCTCGGCTGCATGCTAAACTAAACCGAGCAGTACATCCGTAGCCGACTCAATCAGACGCCCATGTTATGTTGCAATATCACAATCTCGGTTCCATGGCCCCGAATAGGCCGTTGGAAGCTTTGAACTAATTACAATATACTTTCCATCGTCGGTATATAATTTAGTTGTTGACAGCAGCCCGTCAGCCGGCAACCATCGTCCTTTTTCGAACAGCATCCCTCTGACAAGATGCGAAGTCTTCTCCTTTACCCTCTTCTGGCTGCCTCTGCCATGGCAGAGAAGCTCCTCTATAGAAACACCTTCAACAGCAGCCATGCCATTCAGGATTGGATTGCCGAGGGTCCCGCTCAGGCATCCGTGTCCAACAACACTCTCGAGTTGACCGGCTCAGACAACTTCGTCTACTGGGTCCCGGAAGTGTTCCCCGAGCGCATTCGCATCACCTGGGAATTCTCGCCCATTGAGGAGCCCGGCCTGGCCATCTTCTTCTTTGGCGCAGCCTCAGTCGCCGGAGGCAGCATCTTTGACGAGCATCTCAGGCCTCGCAACGGCTCTTATCCCCAGTACCACTCTAGCGACATTCGAACTCTGCACATCTCCTACTTCCGCCGTCGCTGGGCCGACGAGCGGGCTTTCCATCTCGCCAACCTGCGCAAGTCGCCTGGATTCCATCTTGTTTCCCAAGGTGCTGATCCTCTGCCGGACGTGGAGGATACGCAGGGTGCCTATTACAAAGTCGAAGTCATTCATGACAAGCGAGATGTCAAGTTCTCGATTAACGGACTGGAGCTCTTCTCCTGGCAGGACGTTGATAGCGCCACTGGGCCTGTTGTGCGCGGTGGACGTATTGGCTTCCGACAGATGAACCCTCTTGTTGCACGATACCGCAACTTGGAGGTTTGGAAGCTTTAGATGGCTATATACACAGGTGTTGAAGCCCCTGTCGGCCACCAATGCGCTATGATCACGCTGTTACGCCCTCGGACTTGTATATAAAAAGTACGGGTACCTAGTCTGGATAGAATCTCCATCAACTACCTGACAAGTAATTTTATCTTTCTGCTCCAGTGACACGTGCTCCGACAGATAGCATCAGCATGTTTATACACGTTAAGAATCTATTAGCACAAATACTCGAGCCAAGTTACAAAGACCACCGTCTAGGTCGCAAACCCCTCGGAATTCTCTTGTCGGGGTTCTGCAACAGCCTCAAACGTTCTATTCGGCGACATGCTCACAGCCTGGACGGCACTCTGCCCCGGCCCTACCCAGGTGATGTTGTGCCCCATTTTTGCGAGGTAGGCAACTGTCGAGTTGTCAAAAGAATACTCAAAAGTAATCTTTTGTGCCGAAAGCTGATCATGTAGCCCGGGGGCCTTCAACGCCTCCGATAGTGTCATCTTCTTGTCTAGCACATTAACAATGACTTGAAGAATGGCTGTAATGATACGAGTACCACCCGAGGCACCTGTGACCAGAGGCGATGCATCATGGATCTCCTCAACAATGATAGGGCTCATGCTGGAAAGAGGTCGTTTCCCGGGCTTGATATAGTTGGCCTCACCAGGGAGGAGTCCGAATGCTTTCGACTTCCCAGGAACGCTAAAGTCGTTCATGTTATTGTTCATAACCACTCCAGTCTCGGGAACCATTAGCTTAGAGCCAAAGATGAGGTTGACCGTGGTGGTGAAAGATATTGAAAGTCCCGACTGATCGGTGGCGACCAGCTGCGCAGTCCCGGGAGTGTCCAGAATTTCAAGGCCCTCGGGATTGTACGCTTCCGTTCTGAGAGGACCATCGGTGATCTTTTCTCGGATGTGCTGGGCGGTGTCTTCAGAAACCATCATCTTCTGATAGGCCTTCAACCCCTTGACAAAGTCCGGATCACCAAGCTTGCTGCGCATACCAAAGCCAAACTTGACGGCCTCGTCGATTGCATGCGCACCAATGTTGACTCGTCTGGGATCGCCTAGAAAATCGTAGCGTTCGAGTATCTTTAGTGCAGCTGCAACCACTGCACCGCTCGAAGGAGCTGAACCAGTTGTGATGCTTCTGCCTCGGTAGTTGATCCGAGTAGGTTCCCGGGCGACGACTGAATAGTTCCTGAGATCCTCGGTGGTCATGATACCGCCCGACTGGTTGAGAGCCCTGATAGTCGCCTCGGCAATAGGCCCCTCGTAAAAGGCATCTTCTCCATTCTGAGAGATTTCTTCCAGTACGGCGGCATATCTTTTGCGTGTCATTCTCTCGCCAAACTTGATCAGCTTTCCCTTTGGAGCAAAGTCGATCGCCCATGACGGATCATTGACCAGAAAGCTCTCGTTCTCCGACTTGGTATAAGTCGTTGTCATGAATCTTGCCATATCATGATTCACTATAAAACCATCGCGAGCGAGCTTAATAGAAGGCTCAATGAGCTTTTTCCGTGACAATACGGAATACCTTTTCAGGTACTCGAGACCCCGTAGCTCTCCTGGAACTCCACTGTAGAGGCTGTTAATCTCTGCAACCTGCAAGACAATGGATGGCATACCTTGCTTTACCCCCACGGACGGCGGCACTCGCGTCGTCCTCGAACATGTCTTTGGTGGCTGCCGCAGGTGCTGTCTCGCGGAAGTCGATGAATTCATATGGGTCAAGCACTCGGTTGCTGTGGGCTTTTTTGATAATCATAAAGCCGCCTCCGCCGATGCCAGAATGATACATGGCTTATACGAGTCAGCACAAACAGAGGAGCTGTTGGGAGGCTATAGGATTTGCTCACCAACGGTTCCTACGCAGTAGACCATTGCAATCATGGCATCAGCTGCGTTGCCGCCCGACCGCAGGGTTTCGGTCCCAATAGTGCTGCATACATTGCTCTCAGATGCAACGGCACCGAGCCGATCGGAGCAGGCTGCGCACTTTTCTGGTCTTGTGCGAGGGAGGTGGCCAAGAGGGTGAGGATGATCAAGATCAAAATGCGTGGAACCGGGGCCGTCAATAAGATGGTCAAGCGAAGGAAGAGCACCAGGACGAAGAGGATGATGATGAAGATGATCAAAATGTGAAATATTGTATCGATGCCAAAAACGAGGGCTGTATAGTCGCGAATGGACTGTTTGTGTCAGCAAGCTGAGCAGGGCGATGAATATGTTCAAGTTGAACATGTTGGCTCTTAGCCTCGATGTTCGAGGCGTAGGCCGTTGAAAGAAGAGGGTGGTACTAACTGAGCACTGTAACTTGATGATCTGAAACGTGAAAGAAGCCGTATTATATATATTCTAAAGGAGAGTTACTTCTCGGACATGAGAGCATTGCCTAGGTGATGCTCCTGCCCGAGAAGGAACTTTTTCAAATGTTAATGAATAATAGTACAGTTTCTTTCTGGTACTTGTATATTACCTAGATGCTCACACAATTCCCAATAAGCTTTTCGCTGCTATAACAACATACGGCAACAAAGCGTCCCTCAGGGTTCAACCTGTGTAAGTGGTGATCTACCCGACGTCTTAGCTGCAACTTTGTCAAGTCTTTCTACCATTGGTATGCGTGTATAAAGCACAGTTGATTCAAGGCCAAAAGCAGTTGAATTGGAATTATGTACACTAATAACGGCATCAAGCCTCATATCATAAACGCATCCATCGTACATCATTTCCTTGACGCCCATCAACACCCTTATGCAAAAACTGACTCGAGGACCTTTTCAAAGTATGGTGATCGAGGTTCCACAGCAACGGGCTGGGCTTGGAACGCCTTCGCCCGCACCGGCTCTCTGCTGATTTGGCTTAGAGAGCGGCCAGCAACTGTGGCACCTCCAGCGGCGAGGATGACAGGCAGGATCCTGATGTTATTAGCACAGGGTTATTGAGGGATGAGTGAGCCTAGTGTTGCTCTTACTTGGGACCGATGCGAGCGTAAGTGGCAGCAGGGAGCATTGGGAATGGAGTGTTGGACGAGTATGTTGCAACTTGTGCAGTGTAAAGATTGATTGCTCGTATAGAAACAATATTTGTCGTTGATTGCAGCTGTGCACGATCTATCGAGGGGATAAAGCAAGTATATAAATACATCCACATATCTGCCATTGCTTGACCTCTGGTTTGACTCTCGGTGGCTGATCAGGATCAGGCGTTATGACTGCCGGTGGTTCGATAATGGCCATCGAGTGTGCCGTGATAAAATCTGGGGGCGCCCATGTCGGACACGTCCGGGGCACATTGTTTCCCCCACGGAGAGCCCAGACTGGGGTTGACATGTCTGGTAGCAATTGGAGTAGTATTGATTGGACATGAAGTGGATGGCTTAAAGTTATCTTCCCTCTTCTGTGCAGCAATCGCATTTGACTTGGTGTCAAGGTCGTTGTAAGTTGGCCTGCCAAGAATCAAGAACCATGCCATGATCAGCAACGGGGGCAACCGACGTTGGCCGTCTTGTGACAGCTGCAACCTACCATGGTTTACGTCAGACGGTTCAAGAGTCGAAGCACGGTCGTTCTGAAATAAGCTGATGAAATATCTCACATCTCCGGGTTCCATCTCCGGATCCCGGGATATTCTCGCCTGTCTTGTCCCCAGATTCAACCGCTGATTCGTCCTCAATCTTGGTGTATTACTTTAATTGGCTTGTGCAGCAAGTAGTCCATGTATGAGCCGCCATATCTCTCCTCTTTTGCACGCGAGTCCAAGACGAGATCTGTGCCTTTAATGAATGCTCTTTATCACTATCCCTCATCCTCAAAGTTCAAGCACCGACGACGCTTTCCATTCATTATCCTCCCACTGTTGATAGATAAATACATACATACATAACAAGGAGCAAAAAGAAAGTCTAACTAACATCGAAGCAGGACTAGTCAAAAAGTGATGACAAGACTGGGATTCGAACCCAGGCCCCTTTCGAGACTGCGAATCGTTACTAGTTCGCATCGAACCTGAACACAGCGCCTTAGACCGCTCGGCCATCTTGCCTTGGTACATACTTGCTTCACTCCAATAATGAATATATAATGTGAGCTGGGCGAGAGGATATCATTCCCTTTGCCTAGCGTCTTGCAAAGAAGTTGAAGATATCGAGAACAGCATATATAGATATGTCTAGGTTGCCAGTACGTATACTAACTTTGTTAATAATAGCGCTTATATAAAACAGCATGAGGCTTTATCTTTGTAGATCTTAAACGTAAGTCCTGACGTTATATGTTTCGACAACATGAAGTAAACAGCCATTTTAGACCGAATCGTTATGCACAAATCTACCCTAGAGACAAAATGGATCAGACTGTCATCGCTACGACATAGACAGTGCGTTCTATATTGTTTCAAATATACGTTCAGTGTCTCTCCCAACATTAATCTCTTCCCGGTACTGATCTATCATGGATTGTAGGAGTATCGCTTGTATTGAGAGCTTTCTGCCAGTAACACTTGGTGTAGCCTCCTTTGCCTCGTTCAAGCTGTCCGGTTTACTTGCTCAACACCAGGGAAGCTTAGCTGAAGAAAAAAAAAGATGCTAATTTATTAACATTAATTAACTCAGTTTTGTCTTTGTTAGAAAATCTAGCTCGCCTCGTAATGGCATTTGGCCTTTCGTTTTCTACCAGCAGCCTCGGTGCCGGAACGGAGCCCCCACTTTACGCCGGATGGCCGATGGCCTCATCGGAGGTCAAGCAAAATGGACGGAGACTGGGGTCACCTGGCTGTAAGAACGCAACCATCTAGAAATCGAGCAGATATGAATTACGTAGCTTGGCTTTAACTGCATGTGCCTGAGAAGAATGAAGCAATATACCGAGAAAAAAGACGCCATAATGTCAAAGCGGACCTATGACGGCAAAACTGGCCTGCAACCAAGGTTTGTCGGTGCCTCGGTAGCAACGGAACGACGTCATTCATCTCGAGAAACATAAAAAACACCCACAGCAGCTTTAGACTCAGTCAGGGCTCAATGGTAGAAAAGAACAGTATTAACCATGGCATCAAAACAGTCAGACGTCCCCAATTTCACAATCAGCGACTATGTCAAGTTCTTTGGCGCTGGCGCCCTCGCGGCGACGTCTACGCATGGTGTAAGTCGTGTGCTGCATCCCAACACTCCTGATCGCAAACTGACAGACACGAATAGGCTGTGACGCCAATTGACGTTGTCAAGACACGAATCCAGGTCGACGATGCCTTGAAAGGATACAACATGATCTCAGCCGGCCGCACAATCGTCGCCAAGGAGGGCGCATCAGCACTGCTCACTGGTTTTGGCCCAACTGCTGTTGGATACCTCGTCCAAGGCGGAGCCAAGTTCGCTGGCTACGAGTACTTCAAGAAGAAGTACATCTCCCTCCTCGGAGGCACTGAAAAGGCTGTCGACTACCGAACGGGCGTCTATCTTACTGCCAGTGCATCAGCCGAGTTCTTCGCCGACATCCTGCTCTGCCCACTTGAAGCCACGCGCATTCGCCTCGTCTCGCAGAAAGGATATGCCAATGGCTTATTTTCCGGCTTTGCAAGAATGGCGCGCGAGGAGGGCTTCAAGGGATTCTACTCTGGCTTCGTACCCCTTCTGTTCAAGCAGATTCCCTTCGCCGTGGGCCAATTCTCCGTCCATGAAGCCGCCAACGAAGTCATCTACCGCGCCATGGGCCCCGAGCGCAAGGCGAAGCTCACGCAGCTCGAGTCAACAGGAGTAGAGCTCACATCAGGTATCATCGCGGGCGCTGCTGCCGCCGTCCTGTCCCATCCGGCCGATACACTCCTGTCAGCTATCAACAAGGGCGCGGGCGACCCGAGTCAGGGTGCGACGAGCCGCATGTTCCAGCTGGCGCGCGAGTTTGGACCCAAGCGACTGTTGCTCACTGGCCTTGGCCCTCGTGTGGTGATGACATGCGGTCTGGTAGGCGCGCAGTTTGTCGTTTACGCGCAGTGCAAGGCTTTGACACAGGCACCGCCCAGTATTGAGATTCACAAAGAGGAGTCTCTTTAAAAGGCAAGATTTAATGATAAAACGGATGGACGATTAAAACGGCGTTGGGGCGAGATTTAGAAGGAATGAGATACTGTAGAGCGAGTTCTGGAGCACGCACGATATTGAATCATGTACATATGTCTTATTCTCAACCTTGACAACCACAATTTTGAGATCAACAGGGGCAAAGAGAGATCCAGTCCTCTTGTTTCAGGACCGTGCCACTATTGAGTCGCTTATTGATCTACCGTCTCGACCACCACCAGCGCAAACATGCTGAGCACGGGTCTAGAACTGGTCTATCCAGAGTTTGAGTGGCGGATTGTGGCGCTGGAAATAGACAACGAGGGTTTGCGTGCAGTAGCTGAACAAGAGAGCAAGCCATTTCGTCAAAAGTTAAATTTAGTTAAGAATTTTTCTGACACCGGGATTTTGTCGATCCTCCCTCAGAGCGAATCACCAGAACCGAAAAATACATGATTGATACTTTGGGTTGCATTTCATGGGAAAAGTAAAAGACGCCAACTGGCCTTGTTGTCATGGATCGATTTGTGGCGCAGTTAGTTAGCTGCCTTTTTTTCTGGCGGTACTGACGTTAGTACGGGACAAGAAGAATAGGATTATCTGGTGCAGAGATCGAGGAGAATATCTTGGGATGCTCTTAAATCGACAGGTAAATAAATATATCTAAACACATGTCAATACTCTATATCGATTCCTCTCTACTATTACAAAGTATGGGAAGAAACGAACTAGGAATGGATGTATATATTTAGGTGCCTATAGAGCTGGGATGCTATTCCTATTGGCTGCTTTTTATCCCCCCCGGGCCGTGCTCAGGCAGTGCAGCCTACAGGTCCCCTATTTTGTCAGTAACTTTACAGGTACTTGAACCTTGGAGGCCACGACATCAAGAACAGAAACATCTTCTCGCCTCTGTTCTCCTTTACATTCCAACACTCTTCGAATCCGCCTATATCGGCAACTCTTTCTCCCCCTCTACTCAGTACATTTCTTTATTTGGCCGTTTATAATTCTTCTGGATGTCGTGCTAGACTCGCCCATTCCCACCCTGTCTCTCGCACTTCCCTTTGCGCTGCAAAGCTGCAAAGGCGGCCTTCTTCTCGCATCAACATGAAGATCGCTTCGTTTTTGGGCCTCGCCGGCCTCGCGGCTCAGGCTCATGCTCATGGCGCCAGACCGGCTCGAGACTACGCATTAAACGATTACTACGTCGTCCATCTCGATAGCGCAACGTCCCCCGATCAAGTCGCCAGCCGTTTGGGACTTACTCACGAAGGCCAACTCGGTGCGCTCGACGATCACTACGTCTTCCGTGCCCCCAAAGTCGATCATGATATTGTCAAAAGAGAGGTTGCAGAGCGCAGGAGAAGGAAACGAGAGCTCGGCGGCTCTGATCCTCTTGACGGCATCCTCCTGTCCAAGAAGCAACAGGCCCGACAGCACCTCTTCAAGCGAGACGTCCCTCTGTCGTCCAGAGACTTGCTTTCCGAAGGCGGTCGCTTGTCATCAAGGGACCTTGCAGCTCGAGATAAAGCAACCAAATTACAAGCAACAGTCATGAAAGAGCTGGAGATTGCCGATCCAATCTTCAAGGAGCAGTGGCATCTTGTCAACACCGCACAGCCGGGTCACGACATCAATGTGACCGGTCTTTGGATGGATGGCATTACAGGAAAGAACGTAACCGTCGCCGTAGTTGACGACGGGCTCGACATGCACAGCGACGATCTCAAGCCCAACTACTTCGCCGCCGGCTCCTGGGACTTCAACGATAACGACCCCGAACCTGCCCCTGTCTTGGACGACGATCGACACGGTACTCGCTGCGCAGGTGAAGTAGCAGCTGCTCGCAACGACGTTTGTGGCGTCGGTGTTGCTTACGATGCCAAGGTCGCTGGCCTTCGAATCCTTAGCAAGCTCATCAGCGATGCCGACGAGGCGGAAGCGCTTATGTACAAGTACGACGATAACCATATTTACTCCTGCTCATGGGGTCCCTCAGACGACGGGCAAACCATGGAGGCACCCGACGTTGTCATTCGAAGGGCGATGCTCAAGGCGATTCAGAAGGGGCGCGGTGGTCTGGGCTCCATCTACGTCTTTGCCAGTGGTAATGGTGCCGGTGCCGGTGATAACTGCAACTTTGACGGGTATACCAACTCTATCTACAGTATCACGGTTGGCGCCGTCGACCGAACTGGACTTCATCCTTACTACTCGGAGGAGTGCTCCGCTCAACTGGTAGTTACTTATAGCAGTGGAAGTGGCGATGCTATCGTAAGTCTTCTCTTTCTTGTTCAACGAGACTTGACTAACAAGCTCAGCACACCACGGATGTCGGAAAGAACAGCTGCTACAAGGCCCACGGTGGTACGTCTGCTGCAGCGCCCCTTGCTGCAGGCATCTTTGCTCTAGTCCTTCAGGTCCGCCCTGACCTCACCTGGAGAGACTTGCAATATCTCACCATGGACACTGCTCTACCTATCGAAGGCGACGAGGATAACCAGCAGGAAACGGCGATTGGCAAGAAGTTTAGTCACATCTTTGGATACGGCAAGATCGACTCGTGGGCATTGGTCGAGAAGGCCAAGGATTGGAAGCTTGTTAAGCCCCAATCGTGGTACTTTTCTCCATGGATTCACGTCAAGAAGTCAATTCCCGAGGGCCGAGATGGTCTGTCCGTGTCGTTCGAGGTGACCAAGGATATGCTCAAGAATGCCAATCTTGCTCGTTTGGAACACGTTACCGTCACCACGAATATCGAGCATGATCGACGTGGTGACCTCAGCGTTGATCTCGTCAGCCCTGAGAACGTTGTGAGCCATCTTGCGGTCGCGCGAAGACTCGATTCCAAGGAGGTAGGATTTGCTGACTGGACCTTTATGAGTGTCGTGCATTGGTGAGTCTTGACTGTTTCTTTATCCTACTACTATTCTAACACACGACAGGGGGGAATCTGGTGTCGGTAAATGGACCATTGTTGTTCGAGACACAGAGAAGAACGAGTTCAAGGGCAAGTTTACCGATTGGCGCTTGAAGCTGTGGGGTGAGGCTATCGATGCAGACGAAACAACCCTGCTGCCCATGCCCAACGCAGATGACGATGACGACCATGACAAGATTGTCTCGACGACCACAATTGCTGCTTCCACAACATCAGTTCCTCCTGGAACCAAACCTTCTCTCATCGACCATCCCACTGATCACCCTGTACGACCGACTAAGCCTGCTCGACCTACAAGTACCGACGAAGAAGGTCCTTCGAGCACTGATGAGGCTCCAGAGGAAACGACTTCGGCCTCCTCGTCCTGGATCTCTTGGCTGCCGTCCTTTGGTGCCTCCAAGACGGCACAGATGTGGATCTATGGAGCGGTTGGCCTCATCGCCGCTTTCTGCTGTGGCCTGGGTATCTACTTCTGGATTGCCCGCCGCCGCCGCCTCCGCAACAGCTCCGACAACAACTACGAGTTCGAGCTCATCGACGAAGAGGAAGCCGAGGGTCTCAATGCCGGTGAAAAGGCAGCAAAGAATCGCAGGACTCGTGGCGGAGAGCTATATGATGCTTTTGCCGAGGGCAGCGACGATGAGCAATTTGAGGGCTATCGGGATGATCGGGAGCGATCAACCGACAGGCTGGTGGGCGATGATTCGCAACATTACGCCGTGGGAGACGATAGCGACGATGACGACGACGATGACGATAGCGACGACGAGAGAGCAGAGACGAAGCCATTGGGCGGCAGGCGATGAGACTGGCCTTGGAGTGGCATACGAGTTGGCCGATTTTCTATAGATTCGCAAATTGCTTACAAAGGATAGAACAATGTTAGTTGAGTAAATAGGCTAAAAATTATAAAAGTTCTTGATCAAGTTTATCTTGCTTCCATGAGTTTGTACCATTTCGTTATTATTTTTTATAATTATACTGCTGGCTAGGTAAATAGATAGATACAAGCAACTTGGGTGGTAGAATCCATCAACTTTTCAAGGATCATGTCTGTCACCACCCATACTCCTTCACCACGACACACTCAAGAATACAACTTTCCACGTTCTTTAATTCAACCTGCTATCTCTAGTCAAACCCTCTTCTTCTCGTCCCAACGCCATATCCTAATAAACGCCATAAATTATAAACCGTCCGTCATTTCCTCCCTCCCACCGTCCTCACATGATGGGCTCCTCCTCCATCTCCTTGACATACTTTTCCCAAATGTTGGCCACTTCGCCGTAAAACTCAATGTGCGCATCCGCAAACCCTCCCAGCTGCGACTTCATCTCGATGCGCTTGATGCGCTCAAAGTCAGCTACCTCTTTGACAACCTCATCGTCAAACATGTCGCTGGTCTTGCGCGCGCTCTCGACCTCGTGCGTGAGTTCCTCAACGCGGAGTTCCAGCTTGCGTGTGCGTTCTCGCCGAGCCTGCTCGTGGTCCACGCCCCGGACGTCCTCGATCTTGGCTCGTAGAAAGCTCCCCGCACCGGAGCCACCGCCGTGGCCAGACTGTAGCGTGTCGCGCTCTGTAGTGGACTTGTTGAGGTACTCGGTCAGCTGCTCGTAGTCGAGTTGCTTCTGCTCTCGGGCCTTGAGGAGATTCCTAAGTGCCATTGAATATGCTTGCATGTCGCGCAAAGATCCGAGGTATTCCTGATCCGTGATGTCCTTGAGCTTTCGCAGATGAGCTGCTGTATCTTCGATAGAAGCAGAGAATCCGTGAACCGCAGGCTCGACCCGGGGTTCGAGCGGGATGAGCTTTTGGAACTGTTCTGCGAGATCGCGAAGGTCCACTTCCAAATCCGACTCACGCCGAGCTACACGCGCAATAACCTTTTCGATATGCCCAAGGTCATCGTCGAGCTTGTCACTCTTTTCCTTGACCTCAAGGAAACGACGGTCCGGGCGGTGCAGTTTTGTAAAAGCATTGATAAAGGTATCCGCAAAGTTGTCGAAGACTCCAGCAGATCCAGGATCACTAGCCGAGCTACCGCGGGCACCTCGACTGCGCATAGTAGCGTTCCAGTCCGGGCTCTCGAGGAAAGTGTGCAGGATCGGGGCGCGGCGTAGCGTGGGGTGAAGAGAGAGACGGACGAGGAAGCGCTGCAGAGAGTGGGCGCGTCGAAGCGTAAAGTCAGAACCGAAGCGGTCGCCGCGAACATATTCCATGCGCTGCTTGTCGGGCAGAGGGGGGACGGCGGCGGCGGGATATTCGCGGGTGAGCTGCTTGTAGAGGAAGACAAAGTCTGTGAAGCGACGACGGACGCTGGTGGTTGATCGTTGGAAGGATGTGAATGTAGACTGCGGTGGTCAGTATCTGGAGATGTAGAGAGTAGCGAGAACGTACGTGAGTAGTGATGAGATAAGATACAAAGGCATCCTTGGTTCCATCATTCTCCTTGATCGGCGTCCCAACAGTACATTCAAGCTTCTCATTCCCCAATGATGGAGCATCTCTCTCTAAGCCTGTCCCAGGCGCATTCAAATCATGCCCCGGCTCTTCAGCAGCAGGAACAGTGCGAGCCTGCTGGTCGTGGACATGTTCGCTCCACGAGACGTTGGAGAAGTCATCTTGCTGTTCCATTGCCGTCATTGCCGGCGACGCGGGGTCAATGTCGAGGGGTCACGGAAGAGAGTGATTCGTGGAAGCGCAGCGAGAGATGGTGGAAAGAATAGAGGCGAGGCTATCAAGTGTAAGAGAAACAGGCGTGAGGTGATAACTTGGAGTGGGCGGAGCGGGTGGAAGTTGGCCTGAAGCTCGGCGGATGCTAAAGTGAAAGTGGAAGCGGAAGTGGACGTGGGGAGCTGGGAAAATGTGGCGCGGCCAGGCCGCAACGAGATAGAGAGGGGCTTGCAAGCTGAGGTTGTGGTGGATGAGGCTGCCTTGTACATCACTTCTCATGACCGTGAGTGATATCACATCGGTTCTTCGAGGTCCAAGATACACTGAGTGCTTTTGGTACACTTGATATTGAATATGTGGCTGATATACTGAGTAATTCCAGCTGCACAGCAAGTACCACTCTATCATGATCTACATCCTCAAGATGGGGTTCTACGATGACGCAGCTCAGATCCAAGAAATTCGGGGTCTCGCAGACATCCACTTGCATAAGACATACATATATATAGTACCATGCACAATTCACAACGATAGGTAATTATGCACAACAATTATATATACATACAGAGAAATCATTCAGTGGAATCTATTGCTTCCCAATGTCGAGAGTGGTCTATCCCAAAACAAGTAATTGTAGTAATATCGTAGCCCTATTCAGTGTCGGGGCCAGTTTTGATACAGCGCCTTTCCTATCCCGCCCAAGATGCCATACCATACAATCAATCATACATATGAAACAACGCAAACCTAGTCATGGTACATTGGGCTCTTCAGCTCAATTCTGCTCCTACTTCTGCTCCTGCTGCTTTGACGCGCCAGAGCTCGCATGGATCTCCTTCTCAAGTGACGCCGCAGACTCGGCAGCCTTGGCCAGCTCTTTCTCGGCGTCAATCATCTCGCTGACCTGCTTCCTGCCGAGGCCCTCAGCTTGTGCTTGGGCCATCCGCTCCTCCTTCTCATCAATGTCATCTGTGTCTCGTGGAGTAGCAAAACCAGAGCTCTGGCTTGCCTGATCCTGCTCGGCCTCATCCTCGATGAGGTCCTGCTGTTCCCTGATAACCTCGAGCCGCTGCTTGTTGGTGGCAGCACCCTCAGCACTGTGAACCTCGAGCTCGATCTCGTGGTAGAGCTCCTCGGGAATGGCAGACATGACACCGACAAGGGCCTCGATCTGGTTGGAGCCCTCGCCTGAGCCCTGGCCGTACATGTAAGCATTGCTGAGGACCAGGAGTGTTGAGGGAACGCCCTCCTTGAGTCGGAGGTCGAGCCAGGTCTGGAGATCAGCTCGCATGCGTGCGGGTGAAACGCTGTGTGTTCGGATGCCTCGAGCGGCGCAGGCTCCCTGGAGCTCAGCAACGCTCAAGCTATCAACACCCTCGTAGCTGATGGCCTTGTCGTCTCGCTTGATCTGTCGCATGCGGTGGCGAATCTGGTATCGGAGCATCATGTCGGTTCCGAACGTGTTGAGGTTCATGTATCGGCACATGGACACGAGCTGAGGTCGTGACAAGTTGTCGAGCGTCAGGTCATCTCGGAACACCTTGCAGACCTTGATAACGTCCTGGGCTGTGGGCGACTCGCCTGTAGAGCGAACCTTGCGGAAGAAGTTGGAGAACTCTTCCTTTTGTGCTGTCGCTTGGCTCAGCGGTAGACCAGTCTCGCCCATTGTCTGTCGCAGGAAATCGCTGACCTCCTTGCGTGTTGATCTCAAAAGAGTTGCCTTGGCTTCCTTTGACTTTTGTCCCTCGAATGTGCTGGGAAGCATGTTGGGGAAGAGCTTCAGGGCCAGAGGCAAGAGAGCCTCACCAAGAGGCACGATAATGAAGACGGAAAAGGGCACTAATCGACCGAGATCCTGGACTGTTCGCTGCAGCTGCTTGTTCTCGCGACGGGTAAGCTCATATCCGGCGGCCATCTTGAGAGCCAGCCGCCAGCTGATCTTGACTTCGGCAGCGAGCAGCTTAGAACCGTCCCAGTAGTGATGGGCCTCCTTCTTGACCTTTTCCCAAAGGGTGAGTTTCTTCTCCTCCTTGGCCTTCTGGGCAGCATCAAGCTTCTCCATGATACCCTCCTTTGTCGCAACAACCTCTGCTGTGCCAGCCTCGGATGTGGCAGCGGCATCGGCCGGCTTCAGAACGGCTGAATCCTTGGTATCGGGTGTGAGCTTCTTGTCCTCCTTCTTGGCAACCTGGGAACCGCTGGCATTATTGGGAAGAGGCTTCTTAGCCTGCTCGGCGTTAAAACCTGGGGGCGGGCCGGAGATGGGGGCGTCGGGACGGTGATGTTCAGTGCTCATAGACCGGATCGGGATCAGAAGGGCAATGGCAGGGACTTTGGCATGGCGACTGATGTGGCGACCAAGAAGGGCGGGAGTAACGCCTCGAGAGAGGGCCCTGGCTTTACACAAGTCAGTACAACGAGAAGAGAGCCGAATTAGGATGCTGGTTCTTACCGTTACCCATCAAGGGGTTCCGGGCGACCGCCCTACGAGCGACGTTGGAGGAGGCGCTCATGGCGAGCTAGAGCAGAGGGCGGAAAGAGTGTATCGGTTCGTTCTAAATGCTGGCGCAACTATCGGTATCGATTTGTATGTGGAAAAAGGGACAGAATACAGAGGCCAGAAATGAGTCTAATGAAGATGAAGGAAGGAACAAAGTGGATGCAAAGTCGAGATTCTCCAGAAGAAGAGGCGCTGCCCGCTAATGGCTAATGGCGAATGGGTGTGGTGTTGTACAGTACTAAGTATAGTAGTAGCGGTAGTAGTAGATGTGGTTACAGTATGTTCTAGTACATAACACAAGTACATATGTGACCCTGGAGCTAGCTCGGTCTTTCGTCGACCAGGGCGGCCGCATCCGGCACGACTATTGTTCCGGAGCCTTTGCCAGGGGGCTTGCGTCAGCAAAGAGCAAAAGCGTCTAGAATGTCAGATCACGTGCACCGCCGACCGGCATTGCCGAGTGTATCCTTTTGTTGGGAGATGATGAGAGGGCTTTTTTTGCTGTCAGCGCTCAACATTGGAGATGCCCGTCTGCAATTTGCCGGAGATTTTACCGAGTTTTCTGCTGTCAATTGTCAAGAGTCAAGAGTCAATAATACATGTATGACAATGGGCCTCTGTGTCTCACTTGCCACTGTCATAGGCCGCAATCGGTACATAGTCTGATCGTTCTGAGTTGGCATAGCAGCATTGGGGCCCCGGAAATGCAGGTGTTTAACAACTTATATAGCTGTCTCTGTCTGATTGGCGCCACGAGCATGCTGAATTACTGTGTTGCAGTTAGATGCGTATGAGTTCAGTAGAATATCCATTTCTGCGATGCAATCGGATCAAAACGTGGCATATCAATCGACGACCAAGAGCTGCTCACGCTGCTTGGCAGACTCCTCAAAGCGCAGTCATACAGTCATACATGATTGGCAGCATACTATGTACATAGTAGTTATGGCTTCAGAATTAATAACTAGCACTAATAATAATAATAATACCTCTTTCCGATATGGCTCGCCTGGCTCAAGGTGTTGTTGTTGAATCACGGCTATTCGCGGGCAACATCCATCATTCCACTCTCATGCTTGTGCTTTGAGCATACTACTATCTAGCTCGATGAGGCAATTAATTAATCCCTATTCAATTGGTCCAATCAGACAAAACATCATTATCATCTCACATTATACAGTAAACTCCCCTCAGATGCGCTAGGCTGCTTCACACGTATCCTTATACCTCAATCCATGTCCAAACTTGAACAGCGCCTCAGAATCATACGGAACATCCTCCTTGCCCGCATCAGCCGCCGCCTGAGACGCTGGCAGGTCAAACGGCAAACGTCCCTCGGGACCCCAGCCATCCGTTCCAAAAATGACGTCCAAGAATGCATCATGGCTGCTGCCGTAGCTACCAAACAGTGCCGCCGCCTTCTCCGCGATCTCTGGTACCGCAGCAGGTCGGTTGAGTCTGATGTCGACAACCGTGGGAACCGTGTCGTAGATCAAGGCCTGGCGAGCCTTTTCCGTCGTGTTGAACTCGATGCTGCCGTTGTTGATCATGGCCTCCAGGCCGCCGGCTATGGTGGGCTTGAAGGGTGATGCGAGACGCAGGAATGCATAGTCGGCGTCCTTGGGCTCCTCTACAACAGTCAGGTTGCGCCCCTCGAGGATCTCAGGCTCAATGCCTTCAATGTAAAATCTTGCGTCAAGAGCAGACAGCGGCAGAGGGAGGAAGTCGTCCTTGTTGGACAGCAGTGTAAAGGCCCTCCGCTGCGTCTCGTTGCCAAGACGGCTAAAGTAGTCGTTTCCAGCGATGCGAGCAGCCCGTTCAGGATCGACAAAGGGGTTGTCAAAGAGACCTAGCTCGAACTTTTCCTTGAGAAGCTTGCGGACTGACTCATCGATGCGAGATTCGGGCACAATGCCCTTGTTGACAAGTTCAATGATGAGCTCAGGCTTTGTCTCACCGCCAAAGATATCACATCCGGCTTCGAGGACACGGCGGGCGCGCTCGAGCTCGGTCGCGTCTTCGAGACCCCAGAATCTGGTGGTGACGATGCCCCAGTCGGTAACGACGATGCCCTCGAAGCCGAGCTCGTTCTTGAGGAGGTCGGTCACGACGCCCTTGTTGAAGCCAAAGGCGACTTCTTCCCATGAGGTGTTGATGGGTCTAGAGTAGTAGGGCATCATCTGCCTCGTGCCAGCAGCAATGGCAGCCTTGAAGGGGATCAGATGATAGTCTTGGTTGTTGCCAGGGTAGGTTTGGTTTTTACCCTAATCTCATCGTTAGCACGGGTTTTGGCTGGTATTCGACGGACATTGCTTACCCAAGGAAAGTGAGAGTCCTCGCCGTCCTCCATGGGACCGCCGCCAGGGAAGTGCTTAGTCGTGGCAATCACTGAATGGGGTCCAATCTTTTCACCCTGGAGACCCTTGATGTACTCAACAAGCAGGGCGCTCGTCAAGTTGGCATCCTCTCCCATGGTACCAGACGTACGACCCCAGCGAGGCTCAGTCGACAGATCAACCTGAGGATGCAGCGCCTGTCGAATGCCAACAGCAGTGTACTCTTCACGCGCAATCTCAGCAAAGGTACGGACCAGCTCGGGCGACCGTAGCGCAGCGAGACCAAGCGGCTCCGTCCATCGCGAGAATCCCTGCGCCACGACTGATACGGCAGAAGTATCACTCCAGCCATGTTGGGGGTCTGAGGAAATGGTGATGGGGATACCCAGCGGCGTGCTGAGGGCGAGTTCCTGAAGCTTGTTGTACCAGTTTGCTACGCCCCGCGGGTCGTTGACACCGCCGCTCAGGACGTAGTGTGTCATGCGCTTGCCGGTGACATACTCTTCGATGGTCTCGTCGAAGGTGTTGTTGACCACCACGGTGCGGCCATGGAACATCTGTCCTGCCTTGTCTTGGAGGGACATGCGGGAGAGGAGGTCCTCGACACGCCTGTCAAGACAGAGGGTTTTGTTCCGGTATTGAGGGTTGGCATCCTGTCGGATAACCGGGCTGGCAACGCCCAGGGATATGCTCCCCAAGACGAGAAGGCTGGACCACATGATGAAGTGATGATATGGTAGGACTGGGAAGTGAAAGTCAAGCCGCCATGGAGCTTCTGATGTCACATAACTGGCCAAGCAGGGCCTCTTATATACTCAGGCGGTCGGCCAACATACTCCTATATCCCGGGGTCAATTGCCTTGTTCCTCGTGGTTGTGTAAGTCGATTCAGAGATCATGACCATGATGGAGAGATTTTGATTCGGGCCGATGGTCCAAATAATTCCTTGTTCATGATCCAATTCCGAACATTAGGCGTACTCTCTCCCCAGCAACTCGTGCGTCTTGAGGAACAAACACTTGTAACGGTCAAGTTAGAATGTGGTGCTCTTACGAGCCGCAGCCCAATGGCATTGCCTTCCGGGTCTATTCATCCAATCGGGGAGAAGTGAATGCAGACGGGATGCAAATGTAGTTCCCGCACCCCGAAGCTAACCATCACCAATAAAAACCAGCCGGTTCTTGGAATGGCATCACTGCTGTACTGTCAACATGAGTCGGTGACATAACGCGGGGATAATCTGGGGACGGTGCAGGCTCTAATCAGCTTAAACATGCGGGGAGTCCCCATATACTTTCGGCCCGTTTAGAAATCCCATGACTTCGGTGGGGAGATACCGGCGGTTTGGAACTATTATATGATGAAGAGATGGAAAAGGCCCTAGTGAATGTGGACTGAACCGTCGGTCGAGGTTTGTAGAGCCCTAGTCAGTCGTGGCAACCTCATGTCTGCTCGAAAAGTCTCAAAATGGCATTCCTAAGCGCAGAGTCCGACTCAAGCGGCCGAGTTGGAAAGCTAATGGCAATATCTTTCATCAATTCAGTTGCCAGGTTTTCAGCAGGGATTCGGCTCAACAAATGTCACTTTAGCAGACCTACAGAGCTATTCCAGCAGCTCGTCTCTGTAGAGTCTTTATCACGTAAGAAGAGAAAACAGCCCGTGAGCCTAGCTAGTAGTCGTACTACGTACATAACTGGGGATGTTTACACATGTAGTAACTCGCCTGCTCGCATCCCACAATCCCGAAGATTTTACTCTATTAGTCTATCCAGTTCCCACATGCCCGATGTAACAGTAATTCGACTCCGCAGATCATGCGGCTTCAATAACTCGGGAGTGATTCACGGCAATTGAGCGTGCACGACATGTAGATAAAATGCGGCATGTCTGAGAATCGGCAGAGAGTAAAATCATGCATATGTGCTGTCCTATATCCGCATTAGTTACCCGCCTGAACGATATAAGAACAAGGTGCGCCGTTTTGAGTGAATTACAAAACGTCAGTAATCCGATACAGAAATTATTTAGAATTAAAATTAACTATTCACTTTAATGCTCATCTGAAGACTTGATACCTTGAATAGGACGGTACAATATGCATCATCTCTGACGCAGTGTGTTTATAGCGCGTATAATAGAACCACCAATTCAACAACCGACAGCAGGTCCTTTTTGTAAAAACAGAATCCATTCAATTGAACCCAACTAACTTCAAGATTTTCTTGTCTGTTCTGGTTGCCAAGATTGGCTCCACGGTCCCGAATTCTTTCCCCGACGCAACGCTTCGACAGGATTCAAACATGTCTGGGACAGGCAATGGAGTGGAATGTAAAAGAGCATCCCTGGCTGTATATCAAGACAGGAACTAACTGTGCACGCCAAGATCTCTATCATTACAAGATCTTATCAACAAGCAGCATAGGGCTGATTTGATCTTATCACGATTATACAATGCTCGCTGATTGCTTGGGGGCGTTGCAAGTCCACCCCTGGGTTCCCTCCACATGCACCATGCCCGCATCTGCTACTGGAAAATCCGGGGTACTTGTGAAATTCAATATCTGGAAGATGATTGGCTAGCAAAAGATACACGTGCAGGGCGTCAAGCTGGAATGCCGTTGAAGGCAAAATGCCCAACGCGGGGGGGGGGGGGGTCCGAAGTCGGAATCTTGTTGAAAGGTGATGACATTCAACATTTCCTCTCTGCTGGCTTCAGCACTGACTCGAAACATGGAGATGATCAAGACCAAGATCAAAACGGCCGTGTTAGACTTACGAACCGGTAGACGCGACTGAGAGATGGGATTGGGTAATGAATGTAGCACGGAATATTCGTCTTCTTGTCCCGATCTAAATAACCCCGGACTTAACGCAAGATGCCGATTCTCGACACCCATCTTCAATGCTGCCCGGACTCCGAAATGTTCCGTGATGCACATTTTTGATCAGAATAGGTAGCTAGTGTGGAGGAATTGAGTTGTTTCTTGGTTTCATTTTCTCGAATATTTGCCTCTTCTAGTATACACACTTACACGCTTACACACTTACATACATATAGTACACCACCTCTGTCCATCATCGTACAACGTCCATTAAACAAATAAACCTTGAAGCTTGGCCCAAGCCCACCCTGACCCAAGACAACCGTTCCTTGCTTCGCACGGTCCCACATGATCCCCCAACACCATCTTCCATCCAGAGGTACATCAATCACAGGCAAATCATTGGTGGGGGACAAGTACCCCTCCTACGCCGTACCTAGCCTCAACACCAACTAACGACCCCCCCACTTCCAACCTGGTTCCCATCCGCCTCGACTTCTGCTTGCTTCTTCATCTCTGCCTGTTTTTTGTTAATCTTGTATCATCTTGAGGCTTCTCCTATATCATTTCCCTCCCTTCTCCTACATCCTCTGCTCCAAACTCATCATCTGCATCTCAATTCTGGACACTTCCTTTTGGCTTAGCCACGCCCCGCGCCATCTCCGAATATCGTGCCATTCGTCTCAACAAGCAAGCGCCCACTCATCGTTCGACATTGGAACAGTCTGCGGCTCTTTGGACTGCATCGACCTTCAATTGCAACACGCAATTGCTCTCTCGCGACGGCCTTGATCGTTACAGGTCGCCTAGAATGAACCTGAACCGGGCCGCTCGAGTTATTCTCTTTGGTGCGCCTGGCGTTGGCAAAGGAACTCAGAGCGAGCGCTTGCTCTCTCGCTTCCCTCAGCTCAACTCGATCAGTACTGGTGATCTTCTCCGTCGCAATGTCAAAGACAGGACACCTCTCGGTTCGCTTCTTCCTTCGCTCTTCTTCCCGCCTCGTTACTGACCTCTTCTTCCCAGGCATCAAGGTCGAGACCACAATGAAGTCGGGCGGTCTCGTTGCCGACGATCTCATTCTGCGGCTCATCTCCAACGAATTTTTTACTCGCGGCTGGCTTGCTAGACGCGGGTCTCCCAACGTCATGACACTCTCCTCCGAAGCAACAGCCATCGAACACTCCTTCAACGGGTCCGCTATTGATCCTTTTATCAACGCTCCTTTTCTCAACGATCACAGCCCCTCCCAAGTCTCCAACGACCCATCCGCTTCTTTCATCCTGGACGGCTTCCCGCGAACAGCCTCCCAAGCCGGCCCTCTCGACAAGCTGATCCCCATCAACCTTGTCGTCTCTCTCAAGACGCCCGTGTCTGTTATTCTGGAGCGCATTCGGGGGCGCTGGGTCCACGAGCCTTCTGGTCGTGTCTACAACACTAGCTTCAATGCGCCTCGGGTTCCCGGGATTGACGATGTCACTGGCGAGCCCCTCACTAAACGCCCCGACGATTCTGAGGAGGTTTACCTCAAGCGCTTCCAGAAGTTCCAAGAGACGAGCGAGCCTGTCCTGAACCACTATGCTCAAAAGGGTGTTCTCGTCGAGATCGAGGGCATGAGCAGCGATGAGATCAGCCCAAAGCTATACGGCGAGTTTGAGAAGCGTTTCGTTCATTGAAGGAAATACCCCACAGTTTCAAGACCTTATCATGTTTTATACTGTACGACTTTTTCTTATACACTCATTCGTTTTGGGGCTGTAGCTCTTACTTGGTTATATTTGTGTTTTTGTTTTTTTTTGGAGTTTACTGCAGCTTTGGGATGCTGCTGATGGGAGTTGCAAAAGACCGGACTAGCGAGGCTGTTCCTGTCAAATGGCGCCAACCGGTGGGAGGAGTTGTCAGAATAGGAACTGGCGATTGTATATGGAACAGGCAAATGTCCCAGGCGATCGGACTGGCTTGAGCGTGGGAGGGAAATGGGCTCATGGGCAATGATATCCACACGTCGACCCCTTCTTGAACTCGTACTGAGACTGTGACTGAATCTAAGTGATTGAATTCGAATTCCTTCTCACTTCGAGATTATAGTGGTAAATTTCCGCCAAGTATACATATCTGCATCATCAAATCCTAGACATCACTGCGGCATCTGGTCATGACTAACATTCCACCTCTTCTACTGCAGGTCCATGGTCTCTACGTGACAACAATAAATACCAACATGTAATACCTTGCAAGACATCCCAAATAAACAATCCGTCATACTCCATCCGAGTACATGCTTTGGCCCGTAAAGGCTTGTGGTAAATGATATTGGCCCAAGCTTGGGATAAGCTTGCAATCTTAGTCGCGCCAGCCCTCGCCTCCTTGAAGCCCGCTGGGCTGGCCTTCTGTTTGACCAGGTCGCAGCGGGGTCTGCTCGTCATCGTCGTCGTCTAGTGCCCGCGCAAGCTCATCAGGGTCTTGCATCTTGGCATCAGGGTCGACCGGGCCACCGATCTCGTCCTGGTCACGGTTGTACCGGTCCTGCTCCAGAACACCGTCGTCGGCGCTGACCGAGATGCCACGAGCTCCCCACTTGGGCCGGGCCCCACGCCGGTTGCCGCCTTGGTCGTCATCGAAACCGCCGGGTCCGCTCTCCTCATCGTCTTCATCATTGTTCTCGAAGCGCTTGCCAAAGATACGGCGGAGGAGCCATCCACGGCTCATGTCATCGGCGTCGACGATGCCACCACCTCGAAGCTTAACACGCTGGCGGGTGTAGTAAACCCAGGCAAAGTCGATGTAGAGGGCAGTCTGGATGAGGCCAAAGATAACGGATACGGTGTTGGGCTTCTTGCCCGAGATTTCGAATTCGCGGATGAACCAGTTGACGCAGTACAGGGCGCGGTAGGAGCCGAGCGCGACGAGGTAGAAGGAGTCGATGACGGTGGGAACGGTCGTCTGCCTCAGGAGAAGGAGCTGGGGGAGGACGCAAACGGACTCGAGGATCTGGGAGAAGACCCACATCCACTAGAGAGATGTCAGTGATGCCTATGTGATGTTGGCCATGTTTAACCGTACTGGTCGGAAGCCCTTGTGGCTCTCAAAGATGAGCATGACGAACGGCGACAAGATAAACGAGCCACCGAGGATGACGGCGCCAATCTTCCACGCAATCTCACGCTCACGGGAGCGAGGGTAGATCCATTGCATAATGGCAAGGATATAAAAGGATGAGATGATGTAGAAGATCTTGAAAACGATATTCCATGGCACCGTTTCGATAAACAGGTCAAGGTATCTGGTGCAGAAGACGAGGGCGTATAGGATCTGCGTGATGAGGGAGACGCCCTCAGCGCTGCGGTTGCGATGGATGGCAAAGATGAGGATGCATTTGGAGAGGGCGTGGGACAAGTCGCCCAGGACACGGAAGAGCTAGAGAGACTGTCAGGTTTGAAGCCAAGAGAGGGTATATCCGAGTGACGCACGTTCCACGCGCCCATTGCGAAGGGCTGTGCTGTTGAGGGAGAGAGGGAAAGGAGGGAGGTATCGGCCGTTGACCTGCCAGGGGCAGTATAGAGACGCTGGAACGATGCTAGATGGGAGGATGGTATCCCCAGGCGAGAAACTGTCGTGAAGAAGGGGGTTAAAGAAGAAGACAAGTTGCTAGCTGAGATATGTAACAGCTCTAGGCAGCTCGGCTTCAGCTTGGCGATGCGATGGACGGAGGAGGAGTGGAGGTGGAGATGAGCTGGGGGGGCCGTACCTTAGTTTAGAGCTTGCGTCAGTCATTACAGCACCCGACAGGACAGCACCACCACAACCACCACAGTATTAGCCACGTCTCCCTCCATTTCCGGTCAGCTGCGCCTCATGAATTGTCTCTCCCTATTTCAGAAGGCTATTGAAGCTTAAAGTCGAGGGTAAGATTGAGCAGAGGGCTTGCAGGAGAATTCTCAAGACTTTGGGTCTTGCTCTGTATGTTACAGAGCCCTTGCGGTCGAGCATCAGGGGCGTTTGTGTTTATACTGTATCATTACACTGAACTGCCGCCGTCTCATACTTTCACTGTACCACTACTCAAAAGTAACGTAAGCTTATTCTCTCAATTTTTCATTCCCACGTACGACTTCAAAACGATTCTCTCAGTTCAGTTACTAGCGTCGACCAACGTCTACGAGTCAAGAAGGAATCGTCATTCCATGTCGCTACCAAACCCCAAGCTAACCTAACCTCTACCGATAGCATCGCCCTAAAGAGCCCCTTGTCAGCCTGCATGCCCCTGCAGATCCATCCATCAGTCTCTGTCCGCGTAAACACCTGCTCGTCACGCCTTTTATTCTCTGACGACGCGCATCCTCCTATCTAGGCATCAGTCAATCCAGTCACACGATGAGGTTCTCGGCCTTTTACGCCGCAGCCCTGTGGCTTACATCTGCCAGCGCTTTGGCTGTTCCTGATGTCCTTGCCAAGATAGAGCAGAAACTGCCTACAAGAGAACCTCCTCCGCCGAAATATTTCAGTAAGCCCAGCCAAAGAGCCAGCGTTGGTCGAATATGAAGTGCTTTACCTAGTAGAAAGAATAAATTTGGGCTGACCAAGCATCTCTAGGGGAGCCGTCGTAAGTACACCACTGTTCAGCAACTTTACCTCCGTCTCTGCATCTATTCATGTACTTACCATGAGAACGCCAAGACAACACCCCCACTATGATCTGAAGTACTATAGCGAACCTCTAGAGCCCGCGGCGCAGAATGCAGGCATCAAAGTACTCATGCAGACGTACCTGGCCACCTTTCGAGACTTGGGCGTTCAGACGTGGCTGATGCATGGTTCCCTTCTTGGCTGGTGGTGGGGGAAAAAGGTAATAGCAACAAGCAGCTTGAACGTTTCCACACTTACACTCCCAGGTCATGCCCTGGGACTTGGATGCTGATGTCCAGGTCACAGAGGCCGACATCTACTTCCTAGCTGCCTACCACAACATGAGCATCTACTACTACCAGTACGAGGGCTGTCCCGAGGGTCGCTTCTTCCAGCTCGATGTGAACCCCTACTACAAACATCGCGACAGGGACGATACTCTGAATGTCATTGATGCCCGGTGGGTTGACATGCAGACTGGACTGTTTATCGACATCACAGCCGCCAGATATGACCCAGGGCATGAAATGGGTGAGGGAGTGCTCTACGACAAACACGATCACGAGTTTAAGGACAAGTATGTGTTTCCTCTCCTCGACACGACATTCGAGGGCTTGCCCGCCAAGATTCCCTATCGGTATAAGGAGATTCTCGCTTCAGAGTATGGCAAGGCTTCCTTGTCAAAGACTGAGTTTCACAAGTAAGTACAGTCCAAATGTCTGTATATGTTATGTTGTCTTGGCTGACAAAGATGTAGCCATCGATTCGACACAAAGAAGATGCAATGGGTACCGATGAACTAGGTAGACACAAGATTTGATCGCAAAGGTATTTGGTGCTCGTAAGCGGTTGTGCTCAATTGAGCAGGCTACTGTATAACACGGAATAGAATATGGACAGACTTTCATAGAATGGAATTGATTGATACCCGACTGAATGACGGCGGGCCGTCTTTGCATCCGACTGATTCTCACATGTTTACTTGACTGTTTACTTAACTGTTTACTTAACTGTTTACTTAACTGTTTACTTGGTCGTATGAGAGCGAGCTTCTTCCAAAAGAAGCTCCTGTTTCAGGCGAGTTATTTTCAAGAAAGCTAAAGAAATTGTGATATGCATTGCAACGTGAGAACCTATAAAACTGAAGTTGCAGTCAAGATTCCCTTTCACGATGGCGGTTGCTGGACCTGACTTGATGGTTGTAGTTGATGAATGCCCCGCGACACTAAACGCGTCTCCTCCCCACGCGACCCCAGTGTCTTAAACATTCCCTTATCAACATCACACCCAAAACGATCGCAACACCACAACTGCGCTTTCAATTTACACACCGAAAATAGAGATAGATAAAACTGATGCGCAAATAAAGGCATAGGCCTACTTTCATTCCGCAATGGCCACAGGCATGTTATATCAACCTGATCAAGTCACAGAGCAGGAATATTAATACCAGAGGCAGGCCAGCAGCGCCGCGCCGAGCGGTTGAATGAGCGTCTGCGCGGTGCTCAGTATGAACTTGACTATCCAAGCCGATGCGCTCTGCTAATGCGGTCACAGACGCGCAAACGTCGACGATTCGTTCAATCTCGATTTCAATCTCGACATCGCCGGCCTCAACATCGCCGCATCGACCCCCGCCGCTCCAGCTCCTGCGCCTCCAGCATCGTCGGCAAATACTTCTGCTAAGAGGAAAAGATTGGATAACGAGCCGGCGCCACCTGTGCAGGCATCTGGAGGAGTGCTTAGACGATCCCCTCGAACTCAACCCGAAGACCCCTATGAACTGCCAGACACATCTAAGGAATCGGTTGCGCAAGTTACTGAGGCTGCTTCCGAAGAGGTGGGAGAGCCGAGTCTTGACATAGTGGAGGAGCCAGAACCAGAATCTCAACCCGAGCCTGAGCCCGAGCTGCCGAGTCCTGCGCAATCAGTCGAAGCACCATCAGAAAACGAAGCCGACATCGAGCTGCCAGTCCTACCCAATGGAGATGATTCTGTGTCACCGCCTGTCCAAAGACCCAGTCGCCCGGCTCAAGCCGTTACCTCGAGTCCCCCCGATAGAAGACGAAACGTGCGCATGAGCGATGTTTTATCCTCAACTACTCGATTATATGGTGGACTACAGGAGGAGGACGACGCACCACCCTCTTCATCGCCTTTGCGGAGCAAGGTGCGCAGGAGTGAGGGGGCCGCAGCCATTCGGTCGAGCATGTCTCGGCGACGAGTTTCACAGGCTGTTGAACAGGACAAGGATGTGGATGAGCTTTCGCCAGATCGACCAGTAGATCATGCCCCTGCGGACGACGAACTATCAGAACCCAACGAATCGCGAACGGAGGTTGCAGATGCCGATGCGGAACAAATCGACAAAGAGCCTGCGGTACGGGAAGCGCTGGAGGAGGCGCAAGCAGAAGAAGAAGAAGCAGCCGTAGCAGAGGCCATTGACGCAATTGAAGCTGCAAAGCGAATTGGCAAAAAACGACCCCGAACGAGTCTGCAGTCTCATTCACCCGACGCTGAACCGGAAGAGCAGGCAGAAGATGATGAGCCAGCACCGAAGCGAAGCCGAGGACGACCATCAAGAAGTCCCGCGACTCAGAAACAACCAGCAACCAAGCCCAGAGCCAGCACAAGAGCAAAATCAAGGACAACAGAACCCAAGCCGACTTCGAAACAAGTCCAGAGGACAAAGCAAGCTGCCAAAGATCGGCGAATCAGCGACGGCTCGGCCATTGAGATCACAGTCCAGCGCTTCGTCAATGCCAAAAAGTACAGCAAAGGCGACGGGGAGGAAGATCAGCTTGCAGCGGATGTCCCATTTACCACAAGTGGAGAAACAGTCGTGGATGTGTTTTCACAAGTGTGCTTGGAAGTTATCGACGGCACGCTGGCAAAGGTCTATGAGACGCTAGCCAGCACCGAGGATAAGGAGAAGAAAAAGGAATGTCGGATCAAGATAAGGGCACTTGAGGCGTACAAAGAAGAACTTACATCTCGGTTACTTCAATTAGTAAGTTTGCGACTTGCACTATTCGATATTGAGCTGACAAATTAGGCTATCCATCTCAACGATTGGCACACGCTACGGAAACGAGTTCGTGTGGTGCAGAGAGAGAAACTTTCTCTGCGAGAGGAGATACTACGCCTCAAGGCAGAAAGGGAGCAGGTTGCTCTTAAAATGGATGCCGTACGAATAAAGCACGAAGAGGATACCAAAGAGTCCAAGGTGCGTTCCCTTCATACCCCGAACAATAGTAGCTTGGCTAACAATCTCAGTATCGACTTGATACCTCGGCATTAATGCACGACATAGATATGGCGGTCGAACGGGGACGAGACGCCCCTGAGCTTTCGCGCGCTCAGGAGAAAAAGGCTGAACTAGCCAACCTTGAGCTTCTTGTTGCACGCATCACTGACGAGGCCAGCTCAGCGAGCTCCGCAGGCGGAATGCTCCAACAAGTCAAAGACTTTAACGCTTTTCTCGAGCGTGCTGCAATTGCACTAGAATCAAGATGAATGACGAGGCGACGCACTGGACAAACAGAGTCGGTCATTACAATACTTTTTCTCATCTAGCTCGCTCAGTTAATCTTGGCCTTGCTAAAGTCCATCTCCGGATGCTGATCTTGGAACTTCTTGAGGATATCTGCCTTCTTCTGCTCGTCCGAAGACGGCAAGCCCTTTTCCTTTTGCTGCTGGTCAAACATCATCTTCTCGACCATGCCGCGGGTCTCGCCATCGAGGTCAGACAGCTTGGAGTTGTCGGGCTGAATCCTGGTCACGTCGATCTTGGGGGCGTCGGTGACGACGTGCGCCCACCACTCCATCTTGTTGACCTTGTCGAGGTGGATCTCGACTGTCTTGGTGCCGTCAGAGTTGGTGCTGAGCGTCCAGGTGGAGTCATCGACGTGGACGGCGTGAGGGAGGTCGCCCTGACTGAGTCAGTTGCGGTTCTTGAGAAGAGAGCGATGATGTCTCGGTGAGAGTCGTGTATATATATATATACCTTGATGATTGGATCCTGGCCCTTGATACCCGCCTGTAGGCTCTGCTTCTTGATAGTAATGACGAGATCCCTCGACTTGAGGTTTCCGGGCACCTCAAAGGTGACGTCGAGCTCAGAAATGCTCTGGTTCCACTTGTAAGGCAGAGCAGCCTGCTCCTCGGCCTCCTTGGCCTTTGCGGCGGCGGTCTCGGCAGGTGTAGGTTCTGTCTTTTGTCAGTATGGCTGGTTACGGAGGATATGGGGATGGAAGAGTCATGCTCCCTGATAAGTACACTCTATCGAGTGGTATTAAACATACCGTTGTCAGCCATTGTGTTGCTTTGTACTTTGTGCTCTATAACTGAGATGTGCTGTAGAGAAGTTGATGGAAGCTGTTGGTGTTGGGTACCTGAGGTATGAGAGAAGGCTGACAAAAGATGGAGGGGCACAGTAAGAGTGGGTCGCCTACTCTCCTAGCTCTGACCAATGGGAAATCATCCGCTAAGCCTCTTATCCCTGCAGCCTCAGCCGCGCAGATCCAACATTTACCATGAACAACATAGTCTATACAATCAACTCTCCAACAACAAAGCAACTTGTTCTCTCCACCTCAGCCGCCAAAATGTCTCGCGCAGGCGTTTCGATCCGGCATGCCACCGATCTCAACGCCCCTCCCCCACCGGATCAAGACGAGACATGTCCCGTGTGCAAGACAACGCGCTACTTCAACCGCGACATGGAATTCCGCATCAACCCGGAATGCTATCACCGCATGTGCAAAACCTGCGTCGAGCGAATCTTCAAAGATGGGCCCAATCAGTGCCCTTATGCCGGGTGTCACAAGACGCTGCGTCTGCGCGGCTTCAAGACGGCGTTCTTCGCCGATCTGGCTGTTGAGCGCGAGGTCGACATAAGAAGACGCGTGGCGGCGGTGTTTAATAAAGTCGAGGAGGACTTTGAGACGCTGGATGATTATAATGAGTACCTCGAGATGGTGGAGTGTTTGACGTGCGATCTCGTCTACGGCACAGACGAGCAGAGGAGAAAGGCGGAGGCGCAACTCACGGAGTGGGAAGCCAAGCACAAAGCCGATATCGAACGCAACAGACGTCTGGCTCGCGAATCAGACGATGCACGCCAACGCCGTCTAGCAGCAGAGGAAGAAGAGGCACGACAGCGACGCATGCTCGAACGACAGGAAGAACTCGAAGAAAAGGCCAGCGCGAAACGCTTCCGCGAAGAAATGCTGGACTCGCTACAGAGCGCCGAGGCAGGACGCGCGGGAGAAGCGATGGATAAGATCATGCTCAAAAAGAGAGGTCAAACAAAACTAGCCTCTGCGCTGGGTGCCGCGGGTCCGGGAAGCGGTCTTTCGATCCGCGGGCTGCGTGATAAGAAAGCACCCGTGGTGGAAAACAAACCATACGATCCTTATGGAGGCATTAGCGTTGCGCCGCAGCGTGTTGACCTCGCGCCCGAGAAGTTGGCGACGTATTCCAACGAGTGGGTTGAGATCACACGGACAAAGACCGAGTTCAAAGCGGGAGGATACAATCCGGACGAGTATCTCTCGCGAGCTTTGTTCGAGGCGTTTTCAGGACTGGGGGTGTTTGTGGACGAGGAGAAGGTTGAGAAGAGCGTTGCTACGGCGGGAGCCAAGGAGGCTGCTGCGACGGGGGACACGGGGGGTAAGATGGATGTTGATCCGTTCTAGATGAAGATTTGAAAAGTTTCATGATGATTTAGTCATTGGTCATAGCCAAGGCGTTGGGGAGTTTGCGAAAGCACTCGAGGACATGGATAGTCACTAGATGGAATTGCTTAGGGTACAAACACCATGGATACGGGTCTACAGAATACACAAACTAGATATAGGGATTGGAATATCAAAATGACAAGAATAATGTATTATATGACTGCTACCACACTAATCCAAAAGGGAAAACACCAGCAGAGGATCCAATGGCAATTTCAGAGGTGCATGATAGACATCATTGTCCCCTGAGTGCCATGTTAAATCATCCTTTCGCCTTGCAATCCTCTTCGATCTCCTCCCGAAAACGCCTCGCTTACTATGTGGAAAGGGAGGATGTACAGCCAAGAAAAGGAAACAAAGGGCGTTGAGAAACGTGGTGGAGATGTGGGCATGTTGAATATGGTGTAGTGACCCGAGTGTTTGACAGCGTTTTAGAACCTGTGCCGCCACTATTGCTGCCAGGGTGTCTGCTGCGCTGGTCGAGGAAACACGGGCGTCGTCTCGAGCTGGTCGAGGCCGCCTCCGATGGGCTGCTGGTTATTCTGCCAGCCCATACCCGTGGCGTGGTTGACAAAGGCGCCTTGGCGGAAGGGATTAGTGGTGCCGGTGGGCTGAGGAGCGAGAGCGTCTCCCGCTGTCTGTGGGCGTTGCTCCTGGCTTGGTGCTGGCATCATAGAGTTGCGCGCAAAGGGATTCGTACCGGTAGGTGTGGCCTGCAGAGGCGTTTGCTGCTGCTGCTGCTGCTGCTGCTGTTGAGGTGGCGGTGATTGAAAGGGTGAGTTGGAGGACTGGGCAAAGGGAGAAGTGTTTTGCTGGGGTGAGGATCGAGCAAAGGGGTTTGTGGATTGGCGGTTGAGATTTGGTGTTGTCGCGGATGCTGGCATGCCTGATTGCTGGGCCATAAGCATCGACTGACGGAAGGGGTTGGTACTTCCTGTCTGCATCGGTTGAAGACCCTGGGGTTGTCCGTTTTGCGTAGGCTGCTGCACTTGAGCAGCGTTGGGGAAATTGGCGATCGAATCCTGTGGGATTGGCGCAAGTGAGTTTGGTTGGAAACCTTGCGGTTGGGGAGTGTATCCTCCAAAACCAGCCCCGGTAAAGTTTGGCTGCAGCTGACCTTGCTGCTGAGGCATGAGCCCTCCTGTTGGCTGTGGCTGTTGCTGGAACTGGCTGTTGTTGGGCGCAAAGCCAGTAGGCTGAGGAGCAAAACCGTTCTGCTGGAACGGCATGCCTGTTGGTTGCTGTTGGAAAGGCTGCTGCTGAAGCTGAGGGTTCACGTTCAACGTCGTCTGGTTCTGTTCGATCGAGTCGAAAAAGTCGATCAGATCTGGATCAGGGCCCTTGTTGGCTTGGGGTTTCGACTCGGGTGCGTTGTTGCCAGTTGAAGAGGAGGTGACGATCTTCGGAAAGGGGTTGTTGGACGCTGGTTCGGGGAAATCGGTACTCTTCTTCTTGCTGAGCGCCCCCTGCTTCGAACTCGAGCCACCGCCGACCTTTTTGACATCCTGCTCAGCCAGATATTGCCTTCTGTGAACCTCAAAGTCCGGGTCATGAAGGTACTCCTCGAGCTGGCGTCCCAAGTTAACAGGAGCGTGCTTCAGCTTGGGCACCTCGACTCTAGTGTGGTGTTCGTGCTGTCGGGCTATGCTGAGAAATTGGACCACGTAATCGGTTTGCTTTGTGAATTTTCGATAAATGGCCATGGCACGTTCGGCATCTACCTTGGACATTTCAAAGAAGTGACCTAGTAAGTTTGGGGGGTTAGTCAAAGCGGCAGGCTGAGACAAGAGGGGGAGGGGAACCAACCAAGAATGCTAATCAGTCCTTGATTGAGAACCTGGAACAGCGCCAACAGATCCAAGACAAGCAGTCTGAAGACAGTTATAGTGATTTCATTTTCCGGCTCGTTCTCCATCACCTGAAGGGTATGTCAGCGGTTGACGCTTGCATGGCCATGGAACTCTCAAGGGCAACCGCAGACTCACGTCGCATTTCAACAAGGCCTCGAGTTGGTTCTGGACCACCTCCGTCTCTCGCAATAGACCCTTCTCAACCGAAAGCTTCTCAAGCCTCGACTCGGAGGCGCGCACCCAATCAGTCTTTGTATCTTTGTATGCGCGGCCTCGTTCGGACAGGTAATAAGCATAATGTCGGATATTGCGACCTTGCTCTTGTGCTACAAAATAGTCAACTACCATGCTCCAAAACCTTGGTCTCGCTTTCGGTAGAACGTACCGTCTGTAAAGCTGCTTGTTGCCAGTAGGTTTCGATGCGATGCGAGGAAAGCGAGCGTGACGTCGGGAGAACCCTCTCTAATCATGAGATGAACGGTGATTAGACTCTTGAAGACCACGGTCCATGTTGAATCGCGGAGGCGGTATGTGAGTGCGCGAAAGACCTCGCCAACGCCAGCTTCGCCGGAATGCGTAGCGACGAGGATGTGCTCGATGTACTTTGTTTTTGGGGGAGCGTTCTAAGAGTGATCAAACGTCAGCATCAAGATAAGAGCTGCAACGCAATATGGTGGTTATCAAGAAGATGCTGCCCTTTGGGCTCATTGATTAAGCGCGCTTCCATAGTACGCACCTTGATCTTTGTTGCGCCCTTGACGGATTTTTCGAAGGAGCTTGACATGATGGTAGCTGCAGTAGCTCGATCGAGCTGTATCGAGCTTGGATTCGAACAGCTGGGAGTTGTTGGCGCCGGAGAATGAGGGGATAGTTCGGACGACGGATGTTGCAACGAGCGACAGGCACAGATAACGATGCTATGCTGATGGACGAGAGCGAGGCCGGAGATTCCGAGGAGACGGGGTGGAAGCGATAGCTGGAGCAGGATGGAAGAATATCGAGGCGTGTCTTGTCGTGTCGTGCGGCTTCGAGTCACCAGCGCAAGAGACGTGAAGAGGAAGAGATGGACCGAGAGAGAGACAACGAAGGTGTCCGCATCCGCGCCGGGGGATGTGGACGAATTTGGGGCGTGGGAGGACAAGGGGAGGGGGGTGTGTTAGGTTGTCAGGTTGGACTGGACTGGAGTTTGAACTCTGGAGGTTGGGCTGTGGTGGTTGTATGACAAGAGGTGGAGATTTCGAACACGGCGAGTGATAGAGGAGTACCTGTACCTCGGTGTATAACGAGGGGCTTCGCGATGTATTTCCCAAACAGCGACCTTTCGGAAAGGTGGTTGACTCCGGCGCTGCCACTGTACTGTAATTATTCCAGGGGACGCTACGCTAGGAACACTACGACTCATGTCGTCACCGCAGCTTTTTAAGATTATTATTTCCAAGGGACTTGATGCCATGCCACTCCACTCCATTCTCCGTCTGAATGCAGCTTTTGAAGCTTCACAAATACTGTTGGCCTGCGTGTTTTGTGTTTGTTGGTTTGTTTGCTTGCTTGCTTGCGTGCTTTGTACCATCTTTTCGTTTCTTCACGTGTCACAAAAAGTCCTTCATCTCGAGCGGCACAAGCCTCAGTAGGCAGGTAAAAAACATGTAACCATCACAAGACGACCAATTCAAAATAGTGTGTATGTAAAATGAAGATTTATTCGCCCCGGTACAGCTAAATATGTGCCAAAAACATATGCAAACCTTCACTTGAAGACTGCTTCTCATCCAAAACATCAAAACTTACCTGCTCATCTACTCAAGGTTCAAATCTCTACTGCCATGTCTCCCCGCAGCCGCACGAACCAAAAAAAAACAAGATTCCCTTTCCATTCTTCATAAGTCAGAGCTTTTTTTCATCGCGTCCGATGCTATAACAAGGTCGGTGTGTCGAACGCCCATTTCATGGTACCAACCTCTCCTCGCCCCGAAACCGCTTAAGCCACCCCGAGAGGCAGAGGGTTTCGAGGTCCGGCGAGGCAGCACTGCATCATATTAAGCACGCGGTTCTCATCATCTGCGAGGGAGATGTTAGCGAGTGCTGTACACGCGTTGGCGTTGGGGGAGGTACGCACGGTTATTTGAATGGAAGGGTTCATAAGGAGAAAAGAAAAAAGAAAAAGGAAGAGGAACGCGACCCGCGCAGAATTTAAAGGCTTTGCTGTTGGTGGGCAATTGTGGGGTTATTCGCCGAGGCTGTTCTTCGGCCTTTCTTCAACTTGAAATACCCTCACCCTGCACTCTCTCACCTTGAACAATGATTAACTACCTACCTATGATAGGTACCTAGGTAACCAACTTGAAAATAATACCTTGTTCAGAAATTACAAAGATTTGCAAAGTAAGGGCAAGTTCAACCAACGGATCCCGGCCTTGTGGTATCCGTTCGAGGAGACTGAAAATCTGCTTTACAGCTCTGGCAAACACGATCTGGTCGTCTCAGTCCTCGTGTTGTGTCGAGACAGTCTCGTAGGCGGGAAAAAGAAAGTCGAATTCTAGATCGCGTATGTAGGAAAGCCGTGTCGGCGAAAGGATGCCATTCGCTTCTGCCCAGGAGAGTCTGGGGGGAGTAAGTGTAAGCCCACGAAATGTAAATGCTTCGACGTGAGGCTGCAATGCGCGAGAAACAGCTGCCAGTTCCGGTAATTTGGCAGTCTCAATGGGCCGCTGATCAGGATCCTGGAGCGAGCTATCTGTTGAGTCTTTAGATGTCTCCATTTCGTGACCCTCTTGTGAGCTTGGTGTGTCGCTTGGTTTCTTGATTGTTATTCCATAAGGGAGTAATGGATAATTTTAGAAATGATCTCGGGAGGTAGTTGATCCATCTTGTGCTGCTGCTGCTGCTGCTGAAAATACTGGCCAACGTGATGAAGAGAAGAGAAAATGAAAGAGAATAATGGAAACCAAGATGTTGCTGGTCGTCTAGGAAATGAAAAAGTTACGAAGCAGGATTAAAAGCTACACAAAATACAAAATATCCCCTGACTGCTGTATATAAAAAGTAATAAAGTTAATATATCGTAATTTCTTATTAATTTAGCAGAGGCAGGTAGAGCTGCTAGGAGCTCGGAAAGGCGATATAGACTGTGCTAAGATAGTAAGTTAAAAGGTTGTAAAAAAAGAGAAAAGCTTTTCTTTGTGATTGGTGCAAAAAGGAGACACTGGGTTCAACTGCTCCTTAATACCTCTTCTAGCAATATCAACTTGTTAGTCTAACACATACAAATTGAGTCTTTCTTTGATATGTTACTTGCAAGGAGTAAGGAGAGCGTAAACCATGTATCGTTTCTCAAGAATCACGATTTCTTTTTGGCCGATGTACTTGTTGAATCCTGTAATTCTCTTGCTACCTACTAGTTTCGATGGCAAAGTCGTCAAGTAACTAAAAGGCAATTCTCAACAAAATCAGTCTGACAGCATCCCCAAATCTATTCTCCCCGTCAGCAACAAGCCAACAACTCCGTCCAACAACATCCCGAACACCACTCCTCAGCCACAGCAGCTCAGGCTGACGACGCCCCCAAGCCTACCTATCCTCCCCTTTCACAGCCCAGGCATAGCTCGATATGTGAGGTCTTTGTTCTCGAGATCTTAGTACTTCATCTTGTAGGGCAAGCGAAGCTTCTTCCAAAGGCTGTGCATGCGCTGGGTCTGTCCGGGAGTAAACTTCTTAGGGCCGCAAGAGCTACTTTCTGTTAGTCATTCAACTCAAAATTCACTAAAAGGCTAGCAAGACTCACTCCTCGACATAAGACATGTAGTTATCGACTGGGTCCAGGCCTGGCTTGTCGGGGCAGGTGTCGCGTCCAGGCTCAGGGCATTCGCCAAAAGGGGGGATTCTCTCGTACGGGGTGTCGTCAACACCGTCGCCTGGCTCGTTGCAGCCGTTCTCAAAGGTATGCTCGAGGCCAAGCCAGTGACCGACCTCGTGGATAGTTGTGCTTCCATACTTCAGAGGAGCCTCACCGAGGTTGTCAGGCTTCATGATGCAGCCGTCGTTGATGATGTCTTGGCTTGTCGGGTTCGGAATTGGGAGTTCACACTTTCCTCCAGGGGGCATGTCCAGAATATAGAAGAGATTCAAGTCATCGTAGCCTCCCTTTCGAAGTGCTGCTCTGAGTTCAGGCTCAGTATTGTTTCGGCCAGGCCCTCCGACGGGCTCAGCCCAAGACCCGTTGATGTTTCGCGTGGTCTTGATCAACTTGAAAGCAAAGTTGTGGGGCTTGAAGGCTTCGTTGAGGAGACTGATCTCGCGTTGCACAGTCTTGTCCTGGACAGCGTGTCAGAAGTGTGTCTTTGAAAGTTCTGCGGTCAAGGCTTACAGAGAGATATCCATCTTCCTCCTTCTTGCTAGTTGCGACGGCATGGACGTAGGTGTCGATGGTTACGAGCTTGTTCGCTCCTCGAGGTCCCAAGCCACTGGTGCGAAGGTTCTCCTCCTCAGCTATATCTCTCAAGGCGTGAGCAGAGCCTGAGGTGCCGCATGGGACATAGGCCGCGGAGGCAGCGCTGGCACAAAGGCCAATAGCGACAGTTGATTGGAAACGCATTGTAATATCGATGCACGATGTTAATAGAGTAGTCAAGTTTTGTGATGATGGTGGTGATAGATACCCAACCTTGCGACGAGCTCACCCTTTTAAGAGTATTTCTTGATCAAGTTTGTAGTCAACAAGATCCTCCATACTTACTGTGCCTCCCACGCGTCGTGATTTCTTGCCCAGTTGTAGTCCCCCCCTGTAAGCTTAGTTGAATCCTTCGTGAAAGTCGAACGAGACAGCAAGGGATCGTCACAGCCACATTTTGACTTGGACAATAGAAGGAGAGATGAAATTCCCGCAATACTTCCGTCAATACGAAAATGCTTACGTATACCGTAGCTCAGGAGCTGAATCCTTATAATCCCAATGCCTCTTCATTGGCTCTCCTGCTTTGACATGTCGTCTGGCTAAACAGAAGCCCACGCGGACATGACGCGGATTGCGACTTTAGCCAGCGAAATACACGCCAAGGAAGCAACTAACGTTAGCAGCTGATGCGTAACCACACGGCTGGAATTGTAAAAGTCTAGACCAGGTACGGGGTTGAAGACCGACATGATATGATATGAAGGGCATGAGTTGAAAAGCGAGCTTAACCATAAGAAGAGAGATAACTCAGGCTCTAGTAGGGTCGTATCACGATGTCTTCTGTCAGCCTCTGTAATTTTATCTCGTCGAATAAAAGAGCAGTGATTACTATAGTAAGCCTAACTTGGTATTACTGGAAGCAGGGAGCATTATAAAAATTCGCTTGTCACTAATAAATGTGGTTCTGATTCGTATAGTACTGGACGGACATGATCTGGAAAAAGTTGCACCGACGGAAGACGCGTTTAGCGGTGTAGCCGGGATTCATAATCAGAACTAGTCAATCCTCCTTTCATCTCCTATACCGAGGCGGCTTTAGCTTTTATTCCCATAGACTTGAACAGGAAGGTATTTTCGTGTAGACCCTAGTTATAACTAGCACTAAAAGGCTGTGCCGCTTAATTAGACGACATCGAGTCTTCCCCTCAGCTCTTGGAGAGAAGCAATTGCTTGTAGGCTTTGCTCAAAGATTTAGTGCCTAAGATCTCTGTCAAACAGATGCTTCTGCATCCGAATGCATCCGAGTCCATTCCGGCCAAGAGTCCATTCCAGAATTGATGTCAAACATCTCTGAACCGGTGAAAGTAGGATACGTGACGGGGTCAGCAGACAAAGAGAGCTCCTCTGCAGAAAACCGCATGTTGGAAGTGCCAGGTAGAGAATTGTCCGCCGTCAATGTCTCAGGTTGAAGTGTGGTCGAAGTTTCGGAAACTGTGCAGAGACAATATCCCCTAGGATATGTGCGGCATCACATGGCATACCAATCGACTTGGACCACATGATCAGTCGAAGAACGAGATTATCCAAGTCTGCAATGCCATAGTTTGCTTTTCGTAGCTTTGATTCATACGTGTGAACTATTCGGCAGAGCGTGAGGGCAGCGAAACTGAGGATGTGATATATGTGGTCTGTCAAATGACGAGTGCGATCATCGGTCGTATCGATGGCAATATCAATGATTCCTTTCGAGTGTTTGACCATCTCTTTGAGAATGGAGCTATGCATGACCGACCTGGGTGATTTGAGAGATTGGCAGTGAGCTAACAAATGAGCGAAGTGGAATCCCAATTGAAGGAACCGAGATCTAGTCTCAGCTTGGTTTCGCTTGTTAGTTGATGCATCCATCTGAGATTGAATATGAGAAAGACTGACTGAATAGGTCTATCCAATCTCGCTGCCAAACTTGAAGGGCAAGTTTAGTTAGTTCCGGCGAGACCGGGTTGAGCAACACTGCATTTACTATGAGATTATCCAGTATAGCTGAACTTCTGCTACCATCCTTGATTCATAATTCGTGACATTGTTTGATTTTATGAAACCGATGCAACGGACGATTTGTGCCTAGCCTAGTTTCCTGATATGGATACCCAAAGTTTTGAGCTATACCCTGGCTATCAAGACGTCCAGAAGGGGAGTTGGAGCGTCTATCGTGGTGAGACAATTCTAGTGGACAGGGTTGAGATAAAGTCCGGCTGCATTCTTCAAAAAGACTTGGGACCAAGTTGCAATGCCCCAGAGAAACATGGTGGTGGGCAGAAATGTCTCTGGACCCATGTACTTGCTGATCGTGTTGAAGGGCAGCTCGGTCACGATGAAGCCCACGGTGAAGAGAGTCTGGGCCAAGTTGATATCTGAGTTGTCTATATTGATATCGGTTCGCAGGGTGTCGGTCAGGGCATTGCCAATGTTGGTGCGATCGAATTGGAGAAAGCAGAAACACAAAACGATAAATGGCAATATATAAAAGTCAACCTTGAGCAGTGCTCTTCTGGTCTCGCCGGATTCGATCTTGAGAGTAGGCTCATAGCCCGGAACGTGAATGGCTTCATCTTGAATGATATTGCCGTATTGCTCTGAGGCTTGAATATGCACATGATGGCTCTTTTCCGAAAGAGAACACATGTTAATAGAGAAGACAATCAGAGAATTAGGAGTTGACTTCTTGGAGATCGAGGCAATTATTGATGAGAGATATGTGGTGCCATTGCCGCGAACTTGGGCATTCTATATACGGCTCAGTCGCCAGTACGAGAACAATATCATTGATGAAACGGAGGCTGTATTGTACGGAGCTGAAGATATCATGGCAGCGATAATAGCGTGCTGGGTCTAGATAACCTATTAGGGAGCCTGGTTCAAGGCCATGGTGTTGTGGGGGAATGTTATCAGCCGACGGCATCCTGTAGGAGAAGCCAGTGTTCCGTCGGCTTGCTTTTTGTTTCCCCAAGGGATACCACCGGAATTGTAATTTCGCAATATCACGCCAAGGTCCTTCATGATCCTAGATGCAATAGGGTCTTGATATGCCCAGCTTTCGTATACAAGTATGAGCCAATACCTGCAAAAGCCTATACCTTGTTGAATTACTCCCAACAACACAGCTACCAATTTCTTGGCCAAGTTTGTGAACTTATCACCACGTCACCTCTTCTCTATCAACATGGAGCAAAACACCTTGAAAAGACGTGGTGTTGGCCTCACGGGCGTCGACAAGGAGATATCCTATGGCGGCTACACACTCTACTGCCCCTTGACCAGCGATACAGCTCATTTGATTGATATCGACGGAAAGGAAGTCCACTCATGGAAACTCCCTGGCAGAATTGGCCGGCATGCAAGGATTCTTCCCAATGGCAACCTTGCAGTCAACACATTGCGGTCGACTGAGCTTGTGACCAAAGACGGAGGACCATACCCCTTTCCCTTTTTCAGCAAATATGGGGGAGGTATCATGAGCGAGCTTGACCCAGATGGCAATGTCGTTTGTCAGTTTACGGACTCTTTTGGGCATCATGATCAGTATCGCTATGGCGACGGTCGTTTGCTGTATACCAGCCTTGAGGCGCTGTCTCTCGAGAAATCAGCCAAGGCTATTGGGGGCATTCCGGGGAGTGAGATAGATGGTATCACGTACACCGACACTATCACCGAGGTTGACGAGCAAGGGAGCCTCATCTGGCAGTGGAAAGTCTCAGAACGTCTACCTCGAAACGAGTACCCTCTTCAGCCTCACTACACGCGCGAACACTACCCCCTCATCAACTAAGTAGAACAGGTTTCGGGCATGTTGAACGGTATGTGCAGACAATAGTAGTATAATAAAAGACCGTATTGTGTTTTGTGAAACGGCTGCTTATGAGCCTCTCTGATCGCGAGATTAACCAGTCTTTCCCTTGATTAGAGTATTATGAGTATTAAGATATAATACTATGGAAGTGTTCCATACAGCCTCGTTCTCACTAGGCCCTGAAGCAGACACCTATCGCCTTGTCTCGTCATCTATCGATAGAAATGCAGCTTAGCAGCCCGTGAGCTCGGGAATAGCATCAGGTCCTGAACCGAATGCAACCAATTTATGACCACAGTTTGCTGGTGGCGCAAGCGCAACCTGCTTGTTATCAAGGTCAAAGGCAGCATAGGCTGCTTGCAAGAAGGGTTCTGGCTGATGTGTTAGCTGGCGTTCACACAAGTGTCACTGAGTAAGAAGAGCAACTTACGGCCTAGAACGAGTTGTCCTTTGCTGGTGGTTAGAACACCAACCCAACACGTCTTGCCGCTGTCGTTTGACTGCGGGGTGATGATGTTTTTGTAGGGTATCTTGATGGTGACCTCGCCGAACTGGAAATCCCAGCTGCCAGGCATATGGCGCTTTTCGCAAGGCACAAAGTACGCGTCTGATCCGTCGTTGACCGCGCCGAGAGTCTCGTAGAGAGGGTCTACAAAGGAATGGCGTAGTCGTAGGTACTGGTTTAAGCTGTCAATCAAAAAGACCGAATCCTTCTCGTGGACTTTGTAGCTGTGCTTCTTTCCTTCGGGGACCGTCTGTTGGAGGCCCGTGAGGACGATGGAAGGTCTACATGTTCAAAGGTGAGTCAGTTTATTCTCGAATGGATGCTTGCTGATACTTACCCAAACGTGCCGAGCTCGTCCTTTACCAGCGGCCTCTTTACAAGCTTGCCCTTGAACTTGGCCGTGTCTATGCCACCAAAGATGAGTGAACCTTTTGTGTGATTATCATTAGCGGCGTAGTCAGCTCTAACACGGAAACGACGTACCTTGTTTAGAGTCATGGCTGCCCAGGTCAACACTGTATGTGCGGCTAGCGATCTGGCCCTCGGCAACGAGATTGTCCAAGACGGAGTTGAATGGCTTTCCGGGCTTGTATCCGTGCTCTAGACTGGGACCGAGCCCAAGAGCTCCGATGCCGCTGAATTGTTCATCCTTGCCAGGGTTCAAAAGCCCAAAGGTCTGCTTGGGAATGCTCATGTTGGCGATCCCAAGCTTGTCCTTGTGCAGGTCTAGATCAAAGGTGATATTGCTTGGTGGAATCGTCGTTGGATCGCCATATCGCACTTCCTCATAACCCAGGATGGGGGATGCGGTCTTGGATCTGTTGACTTGGTAGAATCCATCCTCACAGCCATCGCAGAGTGCGAAAACCTCGTCAGAAATAAGCCCTGGCAGCATCAGCGAAGAGCGTAGTAGAGATTAGCAGGAACTCGTACATGTTGTCGATCTGGCTATGTCCAGATCCAAATTCATTTTCTGAGGCGGAGTGCCAACCGCTACTTGGACCATGTACGCTTGACTGCTAGCATCCGCCTGGTAATGAATGACAGGAAGAGTATGGAGTCTAGGAGTCGATCGTTTCAATGTGCACAAGCTGTCCCTCGTAGCCTGAGCAGATCGATGGACGACGCCAGGACTAGCCGCGATTCCCTGAACGGCTTGCAACATAATGCCATATAACGCCGCAGTGCAGTGTCTGTATATCATCTTGGAGATGCAGTTGGTAAAGGGAAGAAGAGCTATAACCTGAGAGTAAGAAGAAGGAATGTAACACGGAAAGTAGAGAATAAATAGTACTTGAGTGTACAAGAAAGTATAGTGAAATTAAATAAGAATATAAATAGATTAACTAACTAGCTTTGGAATAATTTTAAATTAACTTTATAAAACAGTCACTAATCATCTATCAGGAAAACTTATTAACTAGTAAAGCTCAACTTTCTACTATTGTACATATATAGAGGATACCAACTATACCAAAATTAACTAAATAGTTAAAGTAAGTAGTAAAGGCAGCAGATAGATGTCTTGCAAGCTTGGGTTTGTTCTTTGGTTAGCAGGCCAAATAGACTCTGTTCACAGTAGCTGAGAGTCTTGTGAAACTTTCGTTAAACCTATACTATCTCCTATCTCTTTAATCTCGCTATCATGCGGCCTGAATGTAAAGTTAAAGAGATTACTAACTGAAGGAGCATTAAAACGTGCAAAATATACTTTTCAGGCAGTGATGCTCGCTATGAGTCAAGTAGCGAGACCCGTTGGTGGATATCTTCATCTGATGCATTGCGTTTATAATAATATTAACTCTTTCGCATATTAGCTATCCTGTTAATCATAAGAGAGGCTGCAGCTTACAAGCTAGGCTGTCTCGTAATGAGGGAGGCCTTTGAGCACGCTGTATCAGAGATGATAGAAGACTATAGACTACCGTGTTTATAAACAGACCATCTAGTTATGAGCGTGCATCATGTTCCTTTAATCGTATACACCACATAACCCTTCCCTTGATTAAGGCATAATCAATATGCAGACAAATCACTATAGAAGCGTATCGTAGACGACATATAAGATTTTATATTGCTTAGGACATATGTAGCCTATATCCCATTTTATTCAATCCCCTAGACCCTGCTAACCTTCCATCCACCAGGAACCCGGTGCTGGAAAAAGCCATATGGGTCATACTTGGCGGCAGTTTGCTTTAGGAAATACACATTATCTCGGCCATAGGATCCAATAACATCCTGTTCCGGACTGGCGTAGTTCATATAGATATAAGAAGAGTGGCCTCCAAGAGAGATAGAGTACGCCTCAAGCTCCTGGTTAGCACGACCCAGCTTGCTCGACAAAACGCCCTTGTACTCGCCATCATCCGCACCAAGAGTAATGCGAGACTCAAATAGGATCGAGTTGGCAGGAAGGCTGTTCTGCAGGCCGAAGAGGTTGCCGCCGGGGTTGATGGCGGCGAGCAGCTTGGGGAAGGGCTGGAAGACAAAGTTGACGGAAGCGGGAATGTTCTCGGCGGCAATCTCGTCGGTGAGACGCTCAAAGATGTCCCGTGCCTTTTCCATGACGTCCTTGCGGGACTGGAGGACCAAGCTGAAGGCAAGGTAGTCGGAACCGCCGGCGTCGGCAATGCTGGCAGCCATGCGGCTCATGCTCTGGTTCGACATGGTGTTGCGGGTAAGAGTCATGTTCTTGAAGGGAGCAAGGTTGTCCGAGTCCGTGTTGCCATCAGTGCTCACAGCCAGAACCATGACCGACCTCCTGCCAAAGTCATCACGGTAGATGATGAACTCGTGGTCAGGGTGTCCCTTGTACGTGATACCGCTGGTGTAGTCGACGAACTGGTCAATGACCTTGTCCGAGTCAGCCCAGGAGGTGAACATCATGCCGCCATAGACCTGGGAAGGGATGGTAAAGGTTCGCATGTCGAAGCGGGTGACGATCCCGAGGTTGGAGCCACCGCCCTTGAGAGCCTTGAAAAGGTCCCTGTTGGTCCAGACGTTGGCGTTGACGACGGATCCGTCGGCGAGGACAACCTCGTAGTTGATGACATTGTCGGCTGATATACCAAACTGCTGGATGTGATAGGATGCTCCGCCCGAGAGAAGCAGTCCACCTACGCCAACATGGCCAGAGCGACCGCCAGTCACGCTCAGGCCGTACTTTTCGAGGTAGCTGAAGACGTCTCCCCATCTGGCAGCTGGGCGGATCTGGGCAACAGACTACTCAACTAATCAGACCTGTTCAACTGGAGACAGAGATGGCCAACTTACCCTGGTCAGCTGGCTAGTTCCTGTCCATTGAGCCTTGCCATTCTCAATGAGCTTTATATCTCTGAGATAGCTCAGGTCGATAGTGACACCACGACCAACAGCGTTGTTGTCGTAGTCACTGTGTCCACCAGAACGGATGGCAATATCCCAGTTCCCAGCAGCGCTCACTCGGCTCAGAGTCTTGACGACACGTGAGACATCGTAGGTTGAGCGTGGTTGGACAATGCAGTTTGGCTGAAGCTTGCGGTTGCTGGCTGCGTAGTACAGTGAAGTACTCTCAGTGTATGCAACATCCTCGGGGAAGACGACAATCTCGGCAAGGCCAGAGTTGAGTAGGGCATCACACTGCGTCAGAGAATTAGCCACGTGAAGGGCAGTGACCCCTCGCTCAACATGAAAGACTCACAGCCTTGAAGCCGGTGGAAGCTGTGTAGCCAGTGTTGTGCGCAACCACGTGCAATGGCAGAGCCAGGGCCGCAGCGGCACCGAGGTATAGCCCGAGCATGTTGATTAGTATGTATAACAAAACGCAATATTAGTAGAAAGAGGCAATAAACAGGCTGATCAATGTTCAAAAGAGTGACAGAGGTGGGTGAGCATCAACCTGCAGAGCCAGCTTCCTCCAGCCGGACCAGGTGAGTCTTTTATTGACGGAACTTTTCCAAGCGGCCCGGGTTGTCCGATCATAGTGATTCCCTCTTATACGGATCCCGGCCATTTGTCATGCTTAGGAGAAGGAAATCGAGCCGTGGAAGCGAGAGAGATCCGGGGTAGCGAACGATACTCGGAAAGGTCTACCGTAAACTAGTAGAAAAATGAGCTGACGGTTGGGTCCTCCTCTCAAGATGGGAAAACGCGAACTAGAGGCACAGCCCGAACGGACAAGGTCCTGAATCCGGGAGACTAGCCAGGCGCAATGAAACCCTACCAGGGGGGCCTTTAATTTTGGCAGCTCGTGTAGGATCAGCTTTGTCAGTTCTGCTCTACTGCTGAAGAACCAACAGCTGCGAGTGACATGGCAAATTTCACATTTGCCTGAGCTTGCAGGGACCTGCTATGTCCTAGGGTCGTTATTAATACCGCATACATCCCTGCTAGCTACCATTTGATGGAACGCCGCGCGGGACTCTGCCAGGCTCGCCAACGCCCATCTAGTCCTTGTTCGACTCTAGCCTCTGCCTGACAGTTTCATCAGCAGCAGCTGTGCCGTGTGGCTGCTGATAGCCGACACTGCAATCCTGGACTCTACTGCCGGGCACACCATTCTTCAGCGGAAACGGATTCCAAAAGGGAACCGAAGCAGCGAAGGAAGAGCCAGAAGGAAAATTGCGACAGGAAGAAGCAAACAGAGACCAAGGGGCTTGCATATAGCCAGGCCAATAATGACCTCGGAGACAATGACAGTCGTCGGCCTTGACTACCTAGTTTACATCCCAAACAGCGCATGAGATAATTACTCAAGTATGGGTCAAAGTCATGCAAATCGACCAAGCCGAGATTCCTCCTTTATTTGTTTCCAACCAACACAGGCACAGATAATCTCGTCTCGTCTCGTCTCTCTCTTCTCCCTCCTCTCCACCCGGTGGAAGTCGTTTTCCGCGTATTCTGCTGGCTCAAGGTTTGCTGGCACCATGCCGTGGCACCCGAGGGACCTCGAAGTGCTCGTGCAAGCGTCGACATGGGCGGTATGTCGATCCAAATGTCTCCAATCCGTGATTTGCAGTCAGTGCTGACCCGGATGCTACCTCCAGCTGTGCGGCCTCTCCACACTCTTTTTCGCCTTTCGAATCTACAGCCGGCTTCAGGCTCGACGTGTTGGACTGTGGGCGGATGACTGGATCCTCATCGTGGGATGGGTCTTCGTCCTCGCCGCCACGGCCTTTGTCACCTGGCTTGAGATAGCCTCGATGGACCCCGACCCGGCTTCGGTGTTCCACAAGGTCCTCCTCGCTCGGATATGGCACTGTCTGCACTCGGTGGCCTTATCCTTGACAAAGACGTCGTTTGCGGTGACGCTGCTTCGACTGATGCCCGGAGGATGGGAGGCAAAGATCATCTGGGCTCTCATCATCACCATGAACGTCCAGTTCATAGTTCACATGTTCTGCAACTGGATGATGATCTGTGGTTTGGAGGATGAAACCCACATCGGCAGCAACTGCTGGAATCTGGATCAGTCCGTCACCTTTGCTGTCTTTAGTGCTAGTAAGCGCAGCCTTGAGCCCCTGACAGACAGGTCTTTTGAAGTTTGATATGCTAACTCGTGTGGGCAGTTTACTCAACAGTCTGCGATTTCGTCCTTGCCCTCCTTCCGTGGAAGATGGTGTTCAATCTGCAAATGAAGAAGACCGAAAGATTGAGTGTCGCTGTCGCCCTGAGCATGGGTGTCTTGGCTGGTATCACTGGCATCTTCAAGGCGATCCAGGCAAGCAAACTGCTTCAAGTTCGCTCACCAGATTGTGAGACATCCCTATCCTTTCGCAAACGTCAACCGCTAATCACTCATCGCTCCACAGACCCGTACATCCAAGCAACATACTGGGTCTGGTCCATGGCCGAGCCCAACGTCACCATCATCTCCGCATCGATCCCCGTCCTCCGAGGCTTCGTCCGCCAAGCTCGAACACGCACAGGATCGACGCCTGGAGCATATATGAAGACGGGGAACAGCACTGGCAAGTTCGGCTCGCGAAGTCACACTACAGCAGTACGGGCGGATCCAGCAGAGATAGATACGGATAGCGACAAGAGCATCCTGGGAGGGCAGACCGGAAACCCTGGGGCAATCATGTGGACACATGAAGTGAGCGTCGAGTATGAGGCGCGTGCCAAAGATGTAGAGGAGGCGCAACAGCCAAACGGGACGGAAGAGTTTGAGATGAAGCACTATGCACACCAGACGAGGCAGAGTGTTTATGGAGTAGGGACATTACGGCGGGATATGCCATGAAAAGCGCATCGTACTTGAAAAGAATTGGGCATTTTTTTTTGCCATCATCTGTTCCTCTACATCTGTTCTACTCGACCAATACTGACAGGGTCAGTGTTGAAGAATACAGGCTTCTGCAGATCACAAGCCGTATATAGAATTACACGTCGTATCTCGTGAGGCTGGAAGGCCTTTCAACATGGATGAATCTGACAACAAGTAACTCTTAGCTGACCTCATCACCTATATAAATCCTTCAAGCTAGTGATCTTTGAGCTTTGTTATCTTGTTTTGTGCTGTTGCTGGAACGTGTAATCATATTTGATTACTATATAATTTCTGGAAATATACTGCAAGTCTTATTTACTTTACTGCTTTCTTTTAGAGATGGTTATAATATATTTAGACTTACATTTCGGATATAAGCTAACTCGTATAAAATAATATCTTCTAACTAGGAAATACTTTATAATAAACATCAACTTATAAGCTTAGATATTAACCATGCCTGCCAACTTATTAATCTTATCTTTAAGCATAAGCCACCATCGTTACGCTCAGGACACATAGTCCATATCTGTGCCCCGAATCCTCATCCAATCAAGAAGTGTCTAGGCGCAGTGGCAGAGTGGTCTAATGCGATAGACTAGAAATCTATTCTCTTCGGAGGCGTCTGTTCGAATCAGGCCTGCGTCGCTTCACATTAACTTTTGCTGGATCTGTCTACAAGTCTATCCTTTTTATTTACCGCAAGTTTCTTGAGTATAACCAGATCGAGAAATAGACAGATGCGATAATGATAAGCCCTGTTGTTAGTATAGTATTAGGAGGCAGGACGAAGAGCAGCAGCCCCCCTAGATTGCTAAAAGAGCGCGTCGATCTTTGCTGAGAGCTCAGGATATGTTGGGGACGGATAGATGTGCCATCATGTACAAGCTGACACTTCTAGGCTCTGTTATTTATTATTATTGTTGTTGTTGTTTTTAGCTCATTTCGCCTATGATCAACTATAACCTCAACCGTATAATACCTGGGCTTTCACACCTCTTGTTAGCCTAGCAGGCCCTGCGGTATCTTGTCCTTCATCTTCCGGTCTATCAAGTAACATCTCTAGTCTCTGCTCCTCGGCCACGTCTCGTACCACGACTATCTTGCGCCACGTCTGAGAGCTCGACACCTAGCTCACTTGGCCTCTTTATGTTTGAAAGAGTGGGCAAAAGAGAGAAAAATAGAGCAAAAGAGAATGAAGGTGAGGGAAATAGACATACAGAGCCAGGAAAATGGAAAAGGCACAGCAGTAACCAGGTTGGGGGCCATACCATAGCATCCCTGCCCTACTGCCCCAGAAAGATTGATTAATATACCAACCGCCGGAAGGATTCGCATCCAATACACGTCACCTAACTTGATCGACACGGTGGAGTCATGATAGCGCAGGGCGATGAAGCTCTACCTGCGCCGATGGGGAATGGCTCAGAACTTGTTCAGTGTCATCACCCACGCACGCTATAGCTCAGATAGTCGTTTATTTTTACAAGATGCCGTGTTCTGACGTTATCTGAGCCAAAGCTGTCTCGACTCGGCTTTGCGAGATGAACCTGTTCACACTTGGTTGAGAAGTAAGAACCTTTTTATCCAGACTTGTAGATTAACCCAAGTCCATCCCAAATCCTGCAGGCTGGCTATCGTCTATTTCAAACCCCCAGTGAGGAGAATGTCCTGCCCAGTAAGGTATCCAGTCTTTGCCATCCTGAATTACTGTCAGCCTGATTCAATGATGCTGTCAATGGGGGGGGGGGCTTACATGACTGCTACGTTGGCAACTTCTACAGGCTGACCTAAACGATGCACCGGGACACTTGCGGCAATGGCGAGGCCTGGATCTGAGGCCTTGAGTTCCTCCAGATTAGTCTCACTTGTCCATGTCCTAGGGAGAGTTAGTATCTTGAAGTAGACGGGGTTGAGGTTTGTTACTTTGATTTTGGTGTAGGAATCATGTCTGTTGAGCCAATCATTGCCGGAAGGATCTGTATAGCTTGTGTTAGTGATTGGCACCATGGTCTTTGTTTGAACTGCTGTAACGTACCGTGTTGACTGTGACTCCCTCACCAGCCAGTACTGTAGACAGATTCTTGCCCATTGAACTTGTAGACGTCAGTAACCATCGCTTGAAAACCGCCAGACCAAACCACACACCTAAGAGCGCCCTTTGTAGCGGCATAGTGACACCCGTTGATGCCACCGCCAGTGCTGGCAATGCTGCCGACAAGAATCACGCGTCCCCAGCCTTGGGCTCTCATCCCAGGCAGACAGGCCTTTGTCACCACAAACTGGCTTCGCGAATTGACCTCCATGACTTGATCCCAATCATCTTCTTGGATGTTCTGAATATCGCGTATCCTCCTGCCTAGACCCGCATTGGCGACAAGAATAGACACGGCATCATGCTTAGCCGAGACGGTTGCATCTTGAAAGACCTGTTCGACAAGGCCACGAGTCTGCTCGCGCGAGCTGAGATCGGCTGCGACGCAAGGGAAGAGCTGTTGGGGATGATTGGATTGGAGCTCATTAGACAGTGCCTCAACTTTATGCTAAGAAGGGGAAGACGGTTAGTTAGTAACTCTCTCTCTCTCGCGTGAGCCCGGAAGTCCTACTCGACTCGAGTTACAGTGAAGTACAACGTCGCACCCCTCCGCTGCCAACGCTCGAGCAATTGCTGAACCAATACCTCCACTTGAAGCTGTTAGTGATGGATGTGACATGAAGGATGAGAGATGGGCGCCATACCTAGCCCCGGTGACAAGAGCAAGTCGGCCTTGCAGTTGATTATCAACTTCCTTGATGTGATAAGTAGGCATAATGCAAATAAGAGAAGCCCTCAATCGTGACGGAAGTAATGTTATCAGTAATAATCTCAGATCAGTTGTTACAAGTGCAATTGGCAATAGTCCAGGTTCCGGTAACTTATCCGAGGAGGGGTTGCGGATATATAAGCCAGGCTCGGAGGGAATGCCGTGACCTTGACGCCGAAGTCGGATGAGGTAGTGATGCTCAGTGAATATCTCTTGTGTATTTTGAAAAAGAGTTGCCAGTTGGTCAACACTCTCTGGTTATTCCTTTTGTGCAGATGAGATACGCTGACAAAGGCTAGAACCATGTGTAGGAACAAGGTGTGACAGGTACGCCAGTTATGATATTGAGTAAGATCAAATCTATCCTCGAGCTCCAGGGTTATATGCCACAGCGTATGACACCAGATCCTTCACTGTATCAATGCTGGCACGCTCATGTCTAGCACTAAGCCCTCGCGTGCTCCAAGAATTCATCCCTCTTCTCCTTTGATCCACTGACCATGCCGCTCTCCTTACCAGGGCGTCTGTCATCGGACAGATGCCCATGAAGAGCAATTTCCTTTTGCATCTCACGAGCCACCTGTACCGTATTGTCACCACGGGCAAAGATATAGTCTACCTCTTCCAGCTCGAGATTCGAGGTTTCGGGATACAAGAAGTAGATGATGGGAACGAATACCAGGTTGGTGGCCATAAAGATGAGGTAGGCCTTCCACTGGAGCCGGTTGATGAGAATCGGTGTGATCATGACCTTCAAACGCGTTAGCCGTGCTTGGAAGAACATTAAGAGCGAGCCATGCAGGCAACATACCACTGTAAAGTTCCAGAGCCAGTTGGCGCTGACCCCAATGGCAGTCCCTTTCGTTCGCGCATCGAGTGGGAGAATCTCCGGCACGTAGACCCAAGGAACACAGTTCATGCTCGCACCAAAGACGAGCATGTATGTGAAGAAGAAGGCAATCGATCCAGAGGCAAACGCCTTTCCTCTTGCGGTGTCATCCGCCTGGGATAGAAGCGCCGCAACCATGAGCATGGAGAAAGACAGCCCAGCCGAACCCCACATCATGGTAGAGCGACGGCCCATCCTATCCAGGGCCAGAGAAGGGAGAAGAGAGCCGATGGGAAACATGAGCTGAATGCAGCCTGCAATGATTTGCGCAAGCCTGTGTTCAAGTTTGACGCTGTCGGTCAGGACAGCTCATAGTTGTCAGTAACTGTACTTCTATGGCCGACGGCACAGGACGTACTGAGGATGTAGTAAACAACCAGGTTGATGCCACCGGCTTGATTCATAAACTGCACAAACCAGGCCAGGAATATCCGATACCTCGTGCTAACCTTGTCCTTCCTGAAGGCCGAAGCCCAGGACGTGCTCCCCTTGGCCTCAGCCTCGATCGACAAAGCGGCCTCGATCGAATTGACCTCGTCAAGGATATCGGGGTGATCAATGGGTTTGTCGTATACAGCAGAGAGCACCTGAATGGCCTCGTCTCTGTTTCCGTGATGCAGCAGCCAACGCGGCGATTCGGGCACGCCGAATACCACAAAGATGACCCAGATGGCAAAGACGGCTTGGAAAGCGAGTGGCCATCGCCAGGCAAAGGCGCCTCCAACGAAGCTAAAGGCAAAATCCCACCAGTAAGCAAACGCGATGCCGATGCCGACAAACATGACTTCGGCTGACACGAGACGGCCTCTCTTTGCACCTTGGCAGAGTTCGGATTGGTACCTGGAGATGGTCAACTCATCAGTTCGTTACTCGAGTCTTGAAGTAAAAAGGAAATGCAAAACTTGCATGGGAACTGTAGACGTCTTGAGACCGGTACCAACACCAGTGACGACGCGACCAACAATGAGATGTGCACGCGTAGTAGCAGTTGCTTGCAGTGCAGCACCAGCAAGAATCCAACCCATGGCCACCCAGATGGTCCATCTTCGACCGAGTCTCTCACCAAGCATAAAGTTCTTGAAGCAGCCGAGCAGACAGCCGAGGTTGTAGCTCGACACGATGAACCCGGTCAAGGTATCGCCGGGATTGTCAAACTGCGACAGCCAGTCTTGATTCTCGAGGATACCGCCAAAGACACCTTGGTCGTAGCCGTATAGGACGAATGCACACAGACAGCATGATGTGACTGCGCGCTGCAGCCTTTTGCCGCGGCCGAACCAGGTCCGCATCTGGAGTGTGGACAAATACTTGTTTAAGAAAAGAGACGATATTGGAGAGACGGCAGATCTGCATGACAAGAGATGGTGTTGGTTTATATACCAAAAGTCGTCAATGATGCCAAGGAATAGACTCTTCTTCTGCACGACCATGGGGGGTATTCCCGGACAACATCCTTGACTCTGGGGGACAACTTGGGGGATCATCATGATCGATCAAGCATAGCAAGTGTCATTCTTTGGTGGAGATGGGACCGACTCCCCGCAACTTGCTTGGGTGAATACGATGCAGAGTGCCTAGAGCTTCCATCTTGGGCAATGTCAAAGAGTCGGGCGTTGTCTACATGATGGATCATAATAGGAAGTCTTTAGCACCAGTAGCACGAAACTCGAGCAGGAATGGCGGCTGAATCTACCTCAGCTGCCAAGATAAAGGTTGGAAGTTTTCAATAGCACTCACTACTATCCCGGAAGATGAGCTGAGCAAGCATGAGCGATGAAATAAAGAGCAAAGTCAAGAGGAAATCAATACAGTCATGCCAGCTCCAGCGCTGTACTCTACCATCCGCACAACATGTCCTAAGAAATAGCCTCCAGTGGATCAAACCACGACTCCCAGTGTTTTGAATCAGCCCATGGAAGAAAGCGCGGTTCTTGTCCGTCGTCGCGCAGCATCGCCTCTATATCAAGACATCTGTAGACACCTACCCTTGTGAGTCTGCCCTCTCGGCTCCGACTTGAGCCAATGCTCCCATCTTCATCTTCATCCCCGACTGGCCCTACTACGTGGACTCTGTTGCTCTCGGGGATATTGATCGGGTCATCCGCATCCGTGCCTTGGAAGCTTGCTAGATTCAAGGATGAGTTATCTGTCAGCCCCTCCTCTGCCCTAATCACAGATGCCACCACAGAGCTCTCCGTCTGGCCACACCATGGTCCCTCTCTGCCGCTTCTTTTCAGCAGATGGAGGGCTCTGCGACGCCATCGCCTGTGTCTGTATTTCCGTGCTACAAAGTAAAGTGGATGAATGATGCCCATCTCCGGTGTGAATGATAGCAGCTGTGAAGTCTGATCCTGATCTGTGTTGGAGAAGAGGCGCTCGATCAGCGTGACGATCTCTTCAAACTCTGGACCAAAGCTGTCATACGACGTTTGGCGAGGATCAAGACAGATTGAAGCATTGATCAGCGCAGCAAGGCATTGTGCGCGTAGGACGTGCAGAAACTCATCTGGAATACAAGTATCTGACGCCGAGGAAGACTGTTGTGGCACTTGGTTGTATGACAGCCACTGCTTCATATTGCTGAGCTGGCGGCCTTGTTCTATCAGAAGCGCGGGTGGTGTACGTCGTCGGCTGGTGTATTTATACGGACACGCTGCGGCAATGAAATGGTAGCACGAGTGCAAGACTCTGGTGAGACTCTTATCAGGCGGTTCGGACAGCAAGTCGTCCGTTGTGATTGAAGACTGAGGCGATAGATATGGTGCCCATCCTGTAGCATAGGTGGCAGTGTGCAGATCGAGTTTTTGGAAGAACGAGACATACTCGATATCAATCATGGCTTCTCTTCCGTCTTTCTGATTGAGATGGGGCGCCATTAGACTCAAAGCCCCATTGAGATGCATATATCCCTTATCGAGCCGCTGCTGTACGGCCTCAACAATGGCCAGGAAGATGCAGGCGATGATGCAGGGCATGGGCCCGTGTTGCATAGTCGATAGATCGAGCTGCGCGAGTTTCAACGCTTTCAAGTATCGCCTCGGAGTCTCGACACTCTTACTGGGGTTACTGCTTTCCAACACATACTCTTGGTAGCACGCCCCAAAGGCCTCGACCGCGGCTTGGACACAGGGGATGGAGTGTGTCAACTGGGGGACGATGCGGGACCAGAAATCTAGCTCTAGTGTGCTCTTTGCCCTGCGAGGACTTGCTGCGAGTACAGTGCAGGCGAGTTTGGCAAAGGGGCTTGAAGGATGGAGGAGGTGGGGTGCCAGAACCATTGAGACTGGTGGTGAAGAAGAAGCTGACGAGAGTGAAGAAGACGCTGACGAGAGTGACAAAGACGCTGTTGTCCCCTCAGAGTCGTCGTCAGGGGCTCCCAGTGGATAGCCCTGACAAGGCCGCTTTGCAGTCAAACAACGACGGCAAGATGGTTTGGCTTCATCACATTTGATTCGTCGTGCTCTGCGCATGAGAATGAGAATTAGTCATGTTGTGACAGAGAAGGGCAGCTTCATACTTGCAAGTGAAGCAGCCGTACTTGGATTGCTTCACATTCGTCCTGGTCCGCTTGGCTTTGCTTGCAGCTACTGACGGCGGCGTTGACTTTGACATTTTTTGGTCTCTGGATGGTAATAGTGGCGTGTGAGAATAAAGACCGAGAGTCAAGCAAAGACCGAGCGAGGGTGACGAGAGAATATTAAACCAAGTCCTTGGCTAGTAGGCTAGCAAGTAAGCATGGAAACAAGTCCATCCAGCCTATGTATTCCTTCTGTGGGCCGAGATCCTTTAGCGGAAAATCAAAGACCGAGCAAGAGAGTGGCGCAGGAGCACGTTGACCAATTGCAATGCATCAGCCGGGGGTAAAGACCGAGGCCCTCTCAACGCCAAAGGGGAGAAGACGTGGGTTCTACAAAGCCCGAGGAAAGCTTGACTTGTAACGAGATACAACGACTTGAATCAAGAACAAGGTTACAAGATAGTACCAAGACACAAACTACCTTGCATAGACACCTGTCCCAAGTCTGAATAGGAGCATACTTGATACACGCAACATTCAGCTTGAAGAGAGTACACTATATACACTTTATACGCTACATATGCCAAGTCCCCTGCGATGGTTTATTCTAATCACATCTTCCCCCTGGCCAGTACATCATAGGCCTCCTGATGCTCACGGTCCATGGCAATGACCTGTGCCTCACGCCGGCAGTCCGCAGACAGCTCCAGTCTCTCTAGAAATAGACCAAGAACCCGAATCCTCCCTCTCTCAGCAGCTGCATAGACCGCCTGCTCAAGGGTATACTCGTAGCCTTTCTTTGTGGACCAAGCATCGAGAAAGACCTCTGTAACTTGGACGTCGCCAATCAAGGCGGCGAATGTGAACCCCTGGTCCACGCCCAGCCCGCCACCTCCGTTGTACACGGGTGGCAGCAACTGCTTCACCAGCTTGGCCTGGCCCAAGATGATGCTGACAAAAAGAGATAGCATCTGTATTGACCGTCTCAGCTCAGAGTCGACCAAGTCGAGCAATACTCCCAGTGCAGCCCCGTAGCCTCCATTCGATATGTGCCAGACGAGTTCGATTGTGCCGTTGGATGTGTCTTTGGGAACCCACAAGTCTACCGTTTCAAGGAACTCGGCCAGGTCAGGGCGAGGAAGCATCTTGCCCTTGTCGCGTGCCGTGATGGCATCACGAGCAATGATAAAACCAAGAACGGGAGCATGTACCACGTTGCAGGCCCAGTCCATCATGGCCAGGAAGTCCAGATCATCATCCGAGTTGGGCTTCCATGGAAGCGTCACTAACTCGTGGCCATGCTGAATAATGTGGTTGAAGAGACTCCAAGTTTTGGTTTCTGATGAAGAAAAGGCCCTTGTATGAAAGAAGCAGTTGGAAGATGCATACATGATAAAAGGGTGGCTGGCTTGGAATTTGCCAAGAGCATTGTCTCGATCAGCTCGCACAAATGACACCAACGTCTCGTTGATATCCATCTTTACCGCGACAGCCTTGTTAGCAGACTTGGGTCTTCGGCCACGTTGATCCAAGGGTCCAAGTCCGAATGGCAACGTCCAATTATCTCCAACTGCTCTCCAAGCCAGGTCCATGGGTTGAATAGCAGGCCCATTGCGGGTTCGTTTGGCCAGTGTGGTCTGAAAGTCGCTAAAGAAGAGGTATGTCAAGCAGATCTCTCCAATGTAGTGATCAGCTTCGTCGGCGTCTATCTTGAACCTCTTGAGGTCCTCTTTCAGGTCACCGAGAAAGAACAGTCGGATGGAAATGTGAGCGAAAGAGACTGTCTTGGTCTCTTCATCGACGTCAACTAGGCCCTGGAACCAGGAACTGATCCGGCATATGCCGTTGATCTTCCTCTCTGGCATGGAGAATAGTTGGCCAATCTCGATCATGGCTGATTCTTGGAGCTCGTCGAGAGACATGGGTCGTGCTGCCGCTGTTATCCAGGGGAGAAGCTTGAGAGCAACATCTCCTTTTCCCGATGATATGACACGGCTTAGCGCCCGATTAAAGACCTCGGTCAGGTCTTTGGGTAGATTCTCACTTTTTATTGCGTTGCGGATCTCTTCATCGTTGGCTTTCGAGCAGATCTCTGCCAACTGAAAGGCTGCCCATAAGAACCTAGTTGGACGGTGAGCAACAAGGCTTGATCGGTGATTCTGCATACGTACATTCCATCAGCATGCTTGATGAGTGCTTCCTTGATGTCGTCTACCAAACTCGGATCTGTGACGACAAGGTCCTCGCTATCCACGAGAGCGTTGATTGTCGATGTGACATAGGTTGAAATGTCGCACTGCCCAGATGAGCACCCCATGGAGACTTGCTCATACGAGTCGAATGCCCTTCGGATCTCACTCGAGACGGTTTCGCGAGTTGCTAAGAATAATCTCACGCCTTGATTCTGAGCAACAAGAGAAGCCAAACTCTTGAGCAAGTCTCGGCGCTCAGCTGGTTCGCATTCATCGATCCCATCAATGATGATGTACAACCTGTCAACAGCCTCAACAGCCTTGGTGATCAGTTCCATCAATGCATTGGTGGCGAGGTTATTTCGGGACAACAACGCAAGCAGAGGCAGCGTATCATCGACGATGGATGCCGACTCTATCGCCTGGCGTGCAATGGATCTGAGGATTGTCTCTGACCTCAATGAATCTTGTTCGTTGAATCGAGGGTAAAAGAATGTGACCGGTTTCCGAGGGTCATATCTTTCCGTGAAAATATGATCGACGACGCCGGAACTATGCACGGGTAAGCATGCGGAAGAGTTTGCACACGGAGCCGTACGTGAGGACTGTTTTCCCAGATCCAACTGATCATTGTTAGAAGAGAATGCCAGTAGAGCTGATACTGACTTTTGCCTGAGCACCATAGAGTCTGGGAATCACCAGACATCCACCGCTCAAACTCTTGGGTCTGGAAGAACCAATGGACTGTGTCGCTGTGCCGCTTCTTGCAATTCTGCCTATGAGGCGAAACATAGTCATGGGTAGATAGAGCATCGAGAAGCTGCTTTTTTTGTTCACCTAATGGCATCAGTCGCCTGTATAACCATGATGGAGTGCTCGCAACTCACGGGCACGCTGTCTGCTGAGCTGCTCGCGAAGGCCTTTAACTCCATCGTTGGTTTGACCAGAGATCCAGCGCATTGTGCCTCGAAAGGTGCCGGCTTCTGCTTGCTCATCGAGCTGTAGCTGCTGGCTGCGGAGAGCGGCCTGCGTTCGAGCAAGTTCAAGTTCTCTGTCGACCCGATCTCTTTGGTTTTTTATCTCCTCCATGTCTGGGCAGAATTCTTGCTCGAGAGATTTCCAGAGAGAATTGAAGAGCTGATTGTGCCAGGGGCGACGAATGGCAAGGATAACGTGCTGACAGCACCGAACAACAGCCGCATGAAAGTCGCAGAGCGCTGTCTGGACACCTCTGGAGTCTGGGAACAAGACCTGATACTGGTCGAACTGAGGGCTAATCCTCCCAAGATCCATAAAGAGCTGGGTCAAGACTTCAAAGTAAGACAGAAAGTTGACGGCAACCTTGACAAGAAGTTAGAGACAAGCACTACCAAGATCAGCTGGCACAGTCCGTACCATCATGGTCAATTTGATACTCCCCCAGACGAGGGCAGCAATCTCGGGCTTTGAGGAAACAAACGTGTCGACAACGGCAGAAAAGTCACGGACGCACTGAAGGACCGAGTACAAGCGACTAGCAATACTGTGTCCCTTCATGGTGCGTCTTTTGGCGTCCAACTCAGCCGTGAAGATGAGCACGGCGTGCGTGTCGGGGACATGCCTGACAGCGTCCAGGTCGTGACGCTGGTCTTGGGTCAAGACGGCCCTGAAGTCGTTGAGGGCATTTTCAAGGCTTTGGTCTCTCCTGGAGACGACGACAGCGGCCATTTATACCGAAGCACCGAGGCATGCATCAAGTTGAGGCCTCCTTAGTGATAGTTGGGTTGTGATGAAATCAGGCTGAGACGGGTCGAGCTGACCAGGTGCCGCATTTCTACCAAACTTGATTCGGGGCTGAAAGAGAGTGAGCCAACCAACATCCCCCCATCCATCCTCAGCAGGAAATACTTCGGCTCTAGTGGTAGAGCCTCATGTTGAAAGCATCTGTCAGCACAGCCGCGTCTATCTACCGAGGGCTTGAGCATCTGCATGGATATTGAATCATGAGTTGCTGTTTGAATTTATATTCATGCAGTGATGGATTAGGCTCAGACTTTAAAAACATAGCTGAACGCTATAGTATGGGGCTCTGTCCGTATAAAACTTGAAGAGAATAGTTAAAGAAAATAGTCGTCCTCTTTTCTTTTATACGAAGGTTCTATGCTTCCTCCCTCATGCTTGCTATCTCTATCCCAGCAAGTAAATCCAACCAGTTCGTCTAACGACAACAACCAATTACACGAGGACCCTGTCCTTCACAACGAGCTTATACCGTTCGTTTCTCAGGTCCCGGCTGTGTAATCCAAGTTGGCTACAATACTAAACAAAGCTCTTTCGTCGTTAGACAGACGCTGGCGGCAGTCAGTTACACGGAGCCGCATAAAATGGACCCCTAGGATATTTAAAAAAAAACACCAGAATGAACCCAGGCTTAAAGCAGTTTCTCAGGGTCTCATTCGGGCCTTTTCAACTCTGTTCCAGGGGAGTTGTAACGGTCGTGGAACCCGGCAGGGAGGGCTATGGATCCCACCTCGACCACGTCTGAACAACAGCAATGCTTGTATGAATATGAAAGTGAGGCTTGCTAGGGCTCGTACGTCTGTGCGGCTTTTTTACTTCAATCTACTTTGACAGTCGATTCCAGGAATCAGGTCACGCCAATCAAAAGAGCAGCACATGCATGCATATGAGATTGTTTGTTTGCCACGCTATAAACGCTTGAATCTATCTTCAACTCGCTCAACCTCCTCAGTCGGCTGTCTTCTCCAGACCATCCTTGACCGCAAGCTCCAACCCCTCAATTACATCCTGAGGACGTGAGAGGAATGGCGAGTGAGAGGCTGGGATGTGAAAGCTTGCTGCGTTAGGACCAAGCATCGAAGCCATGTGCTGCTGAATAGCGAGTGCGATGGCCTTGTCGTCATCGCAGAAGATGAAGAAGCAAGGAATATCGTGCCATGGCTCATACTCGGCGGGATCAACGTATACACGACGGGACTGGTGCTTCAGAGCATCGATGGCCTTCTTCTGCGTCTCCGCCTCCACATCGTGATAAAAGACAGTTTCAGGTGTCTCGGCGTAAACATAATCGCCCTGGCATGATAGATTAGTACCCCCCGTGCAGAGTTGCCATGTTGGATCTCGAGACTTACGTCAACTCGCATCCAGGGCAGATATTGGCCGCCGAGAAGATCCAAAACACCCTTGCCCTTGGGCATAACAAACGCAGACAGATACACCAGCTGGATCAAGCCGCCAGCCTTGCCCTCTTGCGCACGCTGCTTATAGCCCAGACCCTCGACGGCATTTGCGCCAACCAGCCCACCGTATGAATGGACAACGAGCACAATCTTCTTGCCCTCATCTGCCAAGCGTTCCAGAACAGCACGCACAGCGCTGACGTCGTCGGCCAGTCCCTTGTTTGGCGGCTCCGCACCGACAGAGGGATACTCGACGGCCTCTGTGACCCAGTCTCTGGCGGCAAGTTGAGTGCGTACAATGTCGTAGCAGTCGGCGGTGTGCCATGCGCCAGGGGCGAAGACGATGGTAGGCTTGACGGTAGACATGTTTGATGAGTGAGTGAGCAGGCGAATTCAAAGTCAACTGACGATATCCTCGGTTTTGATGGTGAAACGAAATACGAAATCAGAAACCTTGAGGGGAAGATACTGTGGAATAAGTAGGTAGTGCTGCTCTTCCATCACCCAGGAATAGCTCCCCCCGAGGTATCCCGTTTCAGGTAAATCCACTCGACCACAGATGCGCCATGTCAGGTTAACGACTGACTAACTGACCAACGACCAACCTAACAACGTTAGAGTTGCGACCCCAGACAGAGGGCTCAAAAGGGGGCTAGGACCGGCATTCGATGGCGGCAAGTTTCCCGCGGAACCAACAAGTCTGGATTCATCAAGAGCCAAGTCTCGACCGGTATTACCTTTCTCCTCAGTTCGGTCACTACAACGCTTGGCGAGTCACGTCAATCCCGGGAATGATAAGCACGATGACATGCTCCTACCTGAGCCGTGTCTGTGGCTTTCAATCCATGGCTCTGATCTACATATCATCTCCTTGCTATTGCCCTCCCTTAGTCATGTATCTCACACATGTCTCAAACAGGGACGCAGCGGCATGGGGCCTTGTCCCAGAGCGGGTTTAGCAATTACCAGTTTCAGCCTATTCCCTGTATGAAGAATCGAGTCAGTGCCAGTTGACTCGAGCCGTTGCATTGCTCCCAAGCATGGGTACCCCCCTCCTACCTTGGAGGAAACAGAAACGGTGCCCCGTACTCGGTACCGTAGTAGCGTGGTAGCGTAGCATCACTACATTCTGTCGGAACGTGGCTGTCGTAGCGGCACTTGGCGCTCATTTCAATTTGACGGCCGAGAGATGCCGTACCATCGTGTATACTCTCATAGGCCAGGAGACAGAGTCGATCGAATGGCTTTTGCTGATCGCTCCCCTTAAACGTACAGCAGTAGTGAGCATGCCTAGTTGCGTTGCACTCGCGGCTTGATGCCCGATTCCAGACGGGGACCAATACATGGAATCAGAGTTTGTGGCCCTCCCTGTGGCTGTAGATGCAATGCCTATCATCCTTTTGTTTTAATTGTAGATTTGGCCCCATTGTTGCATTCCTCGAGCCCTTCTGCATTATCCACTTCCTTCTCGTCAGCTTCTCGCCCGTCCATGGAGCAATGGCCGAGCTTCATACCCGCGTGAATCTCGAGGCCGACAGGAGCCAGGAGCTCAATGTCACGACGACAGTTGTTCTAATTCTCTCCGCCGTCTTTGTTGCACTCCGTTTCTGGGCCCGGTATATCAGGGTTGGCTATGGAGCGGACGATTGGATGACCATTGCAGCGCTCGTACGTCCAAGACGACTTCTTGCCAAGACTTGCTGAATCTGATAATAGACTAGGTCTTTGTCTTCATCACGGGTGGTCTCAACTATGGCAGTAAGCTCAACCGCCCCAGCCCTATCGGTCAACCATCTGACAATTGAGCAGTGATAGCGCATGGAATGGGCAAACATGCCGCCGTGGTATCAACACCAGACCAGATCACCTTCTTCAAGATCCTCTTGGCCTTTGAGAATATATATGTCACTGCAGTCATGTTGATCAAGCTCGCCCTTCTGCTCATGTACTTGCGCATCTTTCCGAGTCGCCGCTTTCGAGTAGTCTCGGCCATCATCGCGGCCACGGTCGTCGCCTGGTGGATAGCTATATGCGCCGTCTGCATCTTCCAGTGTACGCCGATCCGTAAGGCGTGGCTACCATGGATCGATGGCACTTGTATCAATCTCAAGGCTTCGTTCGTCGGCAATGCGATTCCCAATATTCTTACAGACGTCGCCATCCTGTGCTTGCCGGTACGGCAAATCTTGAAGTTGCAGATCAATTTTGCTCAGAAGATGTCCTTGTTGGTCATGTTCCTCCTCGGGAGCTTGTAAGTTTTGTGGCCTCTCACCAGCAAGCATGTCTGACTGTTACGTGCAGTGTCTTGTTTGCCAGCATTTACAGGTTTACCACCATCATGCAGTTCGACATCCTCGATACTACATGTAAGCAACCAACATGGAGCGGAAAAGACATGTACTGACTATGAACAGGGACACTTGCGACAGCTTGCACCTGGTGTGTCGTCGAAGTATCCTGCGGAACCATCGCCCTCTGCCTCCCAACCCTAAGACCTCTCGCGCTCAAGATCTCGTCGAGATTCGAAAGCTTGACCAACAGCAAACTGTCACGCAACGGCCGCGGCTCGGCCCCCACGGAACTCATCACGATCGGTGGGACTGGGGGGACAAAGGGAGGACAGAGATATTTCACAAGACTAGGAAACGAGAACGAGCCCAACGAGAGTCGCCCAGAACTTGTCATGGAAGAAAGGAAGTCACACCACGCCGGACACAGTGATGCTGGGTCGGGGGATGAAATTCCACTCCATAAAGGAGAAGACGTTCACATACGGATCAAATAAGCCGCCCTTGTTTGTTCGCGATATCATTCACTTGGGCTTTTAGAGGAGTTTGGCGGACTGGGAATGTAACTATACTCTTGATTTGGCTCGGATAGCCTGTACAGTGGCCATTATTAGACGTCTTTGAGTAATCCATAGGCACAGACGGCACATTAATCAATATTGCAGTTGTTGAACCGAACGACTTGGAGTAAAAGACAGGCAAAGAGGCATCTGTCTCAAGATGGCGACAAGGGGTAAGAGTACTGATGTTACCATACACATGTCAGAGGCCAGACTGTTTCACTGTCACGACTTATTGGCTTGTCTACTTTCTACTAGAGACAATGGATTCAAGTGGCAGCAAGAGGGCGTTTTCGCAACCTTGTCACCAAGTTCCATCACCTAGAAGAGATCTCGAAGCAGATGCGAAGTCTTTTGAATTTTACCCTAGTTCCAAAAGAAAGGCATACCTCCCCCCTTTACAGGAAATTCCACTTCTAGAAAGAGCAGCAATTGGTTAATTTACAACCTAGTTAGAATCTCGGGAACTATCAGGGAAATACAAATCGTGAGAGTCTAACTAAGCCTTATAGAAGCACTAACTGAGATTAGAAGGCGCATAAATCGTAGTCCAACCACGTACCTAGGCATAATTCAAGTTTCTTAACCCATTTACTAGTCAGGACTAGTGATAATGATCTGTATATTTGCTACCTCTGATAAACAGAGCAAGGAATCTAGGCGTCAAGCCTTGGCTCAATATAGTACAATAAACTATAAAGCCAGAGAGGATAGCCAAATAGCCAACACGTGATTCAAAAAGTGCAATGTGATAGATTACAAAATAAACATGTTCCTACTAATTAAGACATGGAAGACGTAGACCTTTTATCTCTATCTTACTATTCTTGACAAATGAGTTTGTAAATGAGTAGCAGCTATATGAGACAAGGTGAGGGAGGGGCTTATCGATAAGACTCGCTCACCGAGCGTCACCGCGAAATCCACGATAGCAATCGGCCCACTGACAAGGTCTTCTACAATGACTCAATTGACGCAATTGTAGCTCTATTCGCGGCCATGGTGCTCCCTCTCGCACGCTATAGCGCTTCCCTACGCCATGGGACCTGCGCGAGGTCTCTAGCACTCCTGCGCGCGGGGCAGCGTCTCCCCCGCAGCTTCAGCCAAACCTCAGCCATCGCATCCAAAGCAGCAGCTCGACCTGCGCGGGACGACATCCTCAGTGCTTGGGATAGGTGTATGACTCCTCTGTACTCCTCGTTGTACCAACTAACAGGCGCTAGATAGCAACGCAGATGTACCCCTCGAGCATAGCGACAAGGGGAAACGTGTCGGGTTTCTCGGAAAGAGGAGAAACATTTCCAAGAACCTCTCGTTCGCCGACCTCACGACTCCCTCAGGCGAGATCATCCAGATCTGCTCCGATGCGGGACATGATCCCCAAGCTCACTCCCTCTTCCGACAAATCCCCGCCAACAGCCCTGTCCTTGTCGACGTGCAGAGCGAGGCTGCAGATGCTAGTCGCGAAGCCCTCAACGAGACCTCCTCCAAGACAACCGTCTACCTCAGAGACATCCGAGCGCTAAACAGCGTACCGCAAAACCTCATAGTCACACCCGAAGTCCAGTTCCCCCAAACAAAGAGACATTTCCAAATACGATTCCACCCAGAACTACAGGCTCGGCTCAAGTTTCGATCATGGCTCAAGGGCGAGTTGACACAGGGCTTGTTGAAGAAGGGGTTCACCGACATTGAGACCCCGACGCTGTTCAAGTCCACTCCCGAGGGCGCCCGGGAATTCCTCGTCCCGACCCGTCAGCGCGGCATGGCATATGCTCTAAGCCAGAGTCCCCAGCAGTATAAGCAGATTCTCATGGCCGGCGGCGTGTCGCGATACATGCAGTGGGCGCGCTGCTACCGCGATGAGGATTCCCGCGCGGATCGCCAGCCTGAATTTACACAGCTCGATATGGAGTGGTCTTTTGCTGGTGCGTCAAGGGTCAGACAAGACGTGAATGATATCGTGCTGGGCGCTCTCGAGGCATTGCGGCCTGCCCAGAGCTACAAGGATATCCGAGGAGAGCGTGTTCCCATCTTGTCGGAAATCCCCAATGGTGCACGACCAGCAGATGAGCCTGCGGCACACAGGTTCACGACGCTCAAGTTCCAGGACTGCATCACTCTGTATGGAAGCGATAAGCCAGATCTGCGCATCCCCAACCAGGTAATTCCACGCTGCCGCACTTTCTGCGTTGAAATACCGTAGCTAATGTCGTATAGATCCATGCCCTACCGGACCTCGAGCCATACCAGCAGTTCGTTGGCATGATCACACATCTCGACGATCCCTTGATCGAAGCCTTCACATTCCCCCTCCAAGGCTGCTCACCACAAGATGCGCGCGAATTCATCATCAAGTTCATGGACGACCTGCCGACATCCCTCAGCGAAAACCCTGATGGAAAGCCTCAAGTGCTCGTGTGTGACTCAAGCAAGCCCCTCGGCGGCTTCTCCTCGCTCGGCTTCGAATTCCAGAAGGTTCTCGATCTTGTATCGGAAGGCAAGGGCGTCAACGACAGCGACATGGTCATCTTCCAAGCGCGAGAAAAGCCAAAGGGCCAGCACTGCACTGGCTCTACCAAGATTGGCGACCTGCGTACCGCCCTCTGGAAAGCCCTCGTCGACGCAGGTCACATGGCCAAGCCGCGCCTAGGCGACCCAGAATCACTGCAATTCGTCTGGGTGACTGACTTTCCCATGTTCAAACCCACCGAAGAAGGTGAGCCGGGTCAGGAGGGCGCCGCCGGCATCGCAGCATCCCATCACCCCTTCACCGCACCTCTGTCCAAAACCGACCTTGAACTCCTCTTCACAGACCCCCTGCAGGCCAAGAGCGCAGCATACGATCTCGTCCTCAACGGCGTCGAAGTCGGTGGCGGCAGCGAACGTATCCACATCGCCGACGTGCAAGAGTTTGTCATGCGCGACATTCTCAAGATAACAGACAGGCGCATCGGGGACTTTGCGCATCTGTTTGAGGCCCTGCGCTCAGGGTGTCCGCCGCATGCTGGGTTTGCGCTGGGCTTTGATAGGTTGGTTGCGCTGTTGACTGATACAGCGACGGTGCGGGATGTGATGGCGTTTCCCAAGACGATGAAGGGCCAAGATCCTTTCGTCAAGTCGCCGAGCAAGTTGACGGACGAGCAGCTTGAACCTTGTGGGCTGCAGCTTCGATCTCGGGGGCGTCAATGAGTGGTTGCCGGCGTTGTGTCCTTCTGAAGGACGCTGTACAAACTCGCGACTCGTTTGTCAGGTGGGTTAAGCAAGCATCTGAATGTACGAATATCCGTAGACGGCCATGTATTATAGTTGGAACATGTGTATTACGCCAAGGTTCGGACCGAAACTCAATCTAAGATGCAACAAGGTTCAATGATCTACGATGGCTTAGCACGCAACCTTGTCATCACGTTTAAGAATGAGAAACAGGAATTAAAAAAATGAATTAGTCAATGAATTGACTTCCAAGTACGTCTGTCGCTCTCATGATGCGTATTATCCCATTCCCAGCCTGAGCCATCACCGACCACACGTTCTATGTGTCGCGTGCTCTATGCTCTATGCCCTATGGTCCCTGAAACTCCGTGAAAGAAAATCAATCTCATGATGCGTAAAGGTATCTCGAGTGGTGGAAAGGGCAGAGCTGCGCTTAAACCATGAGGAGGCCGAAGGCAGTGGCGCCGAGGGCAGCCATAACGGCAACGATGCCAGCCTGACCACCGAGGGCCATGGCAGCGTTGTCGTTGTTATCGTTGTCATCGTCGTCGGAAATAGCATCGGCGCTGGCAGAAGCCTCATCAATAGCGCTGCGAACGCGAGAGCTCGCAGCATCGACTCGGGTCTCGATACCATCAACAGCGGTGCTGATGTGGGAGGCCTTGTCACTGAGCCAGGTTCCAGCATCGTCGGCGTGCTCAGAGGCCCATTCCTCAGCGTCGGCAGAGCGCTCGGAAGCCCACGCCTCGGCGTCGGAAGCGCGCTCGGAAGCCCATGCCCTGGCCTCGGAAGCGTGCTCGCTGAGCCAGGACTCGACGTTGGAAGCATCGCCGACTCTGGCCTCGGCCCAGGTGCGGATGTCATCTTCCAAGTCAATGGTGTAGTCGAGGTCGAGGTCGAACTGGCGACGGACGGGGAGCTTGGGGGGCTGGGTGATTTGAGGAGGGGCGTTTTCGGCAGCGACGAGGCTGGCGGCGGCGAGGATGGTGAGCTTTGTGAAGTGCATGGTTGTGGTTGTGGTTGTGGTTGTGGTTGTGGTAGTGGTTGTGGCTGTAGATGTAGTGTAGGTGTAGGTGTAGGAGTAGGTGTTGTTGGCTTGGTAAAGTTGTTAGGGTAGATAGATGCAAGGTTGAGGTTGATATTGAAATAGCTGGTGTTTAAAAGGGGCCACGTCCTGTCCTTGATATACTTGATATATATATACCCTTATTTCCCAGCCCTTGCAACACCCTTGTACCCCCGGACTGTGCTATGATGTAGCACGTATTTCCGTCGTTTCGGGCCCTGCATACAAGAGTCATGGCACTACATCATATCCCCCTCCACCCAATCACTACACCCTCTATCGTATCCCCTGTGTCGATCGAGGCACTGCGCCTTGAATTGCCGTGTCATCATCTGCCGCAATCCTTCCCGTTTGAGATTGATGCCCCGACATTTCAGCGAGACTTGCGTGGCGCTGTCATTCCACGTGCCACCCACCCACATTCCAGTAAAAGGGCACAGCGCAGCGTTATACCTAACCTTGTTTTAGAATGGTTCCCGTCTGCCATCTACTACCAATCGACGCCTTCTAGAAGAATGTGGTTCTATTTTGGAAAACATACGTACTTGACAGCCACACTCACCACTCACGCAGAGAGGCGCAGCAGGTCCACAGTGATTCCAGTCTGGTCTGCTCCCGAAAGAGGCCCCATGCTTGCGTGGCATATGCAAGGTCAGCAAACAGCTCTTGGCGGAAACCATGGCACTTTTGTGACGCGTCGCTGCGTGACATTATCTGCATCTTTATGTGAGACGCCACGGTTGTGAGGTTGAGCAGGGCAACGTACCAGAAACTCGTCTAAAAGATCCATTTCCATACTCAACGCCCATGCGTGACTCGTTCCTCTCGTCCATATCACCTCTCGATTACCCTACCCTGTGCGGGTAGACACAACGATTGTGCTAGGCGAGCTGGGGCGGTGTGTTCTCTCATGTCGCATCGTGTTGTACTTTCTGCTCGAGACTTTCCCGCAGATGCTGCACTGAAACCTCCTGAGCACAAGGCATACTTAGCAGCTTTTTCCCGACAAAGACGGATGCGACACTGAGAAAAGGCCATGCCAACTTACGCGTTTGGTCTTGATGCACGCGCTGGCCTGGAAGCGGTCCGGCGCCTGGTGGTGCTTCTACTACCACCGCGTGACACCTGAATTGGCAGTGCAGACACAGATTGCCAGAAATTGGAGTATGCCTCATTATTAGGCAGTATTTCCTGCTCCTAGTATTAGCGTGTCACATTTTACATAGCGGGAGCCTGATTATAGTAGGTAACCTGCCTTTCCGACGCACATCATGTACCCCTTCACTTCATCGAGCGTCTGCAAGTAGCCAAGCTCGACAAACCTGTCCACGATGGAAAGAATGCCCAGAGTAGACACGTCCTGAAGGGATTCACGCAAGGGCTGTATGCACAAGGACTTGATGTGTTCCTTGACATCAGTACCATTCTGGTAAAAGGTGACATAGGAGGGCAGGCCCTTGGCTGTTACGCCACACCCGGAGAGGATGTGCATCAGTTCTCCGCACCCCTCCAGGAAGCATGTCAGGTTGGTGATGACGGCTGTCCTCTGCAAGTCTTGGAGATCCGGCACCTCGGGTCCAGCGGGCTGCGCGCTCTCAGCGTGCGCGTGGTTGCTCTGCTGTGCTTGGCTTGTGAACTGGGGCATGTCTTCACCAAAGAGATCCGGCATGGTATCATCCGGGTTCCAGGGCTCGTTGAGTAAGTCAGCATACTCGTCCTCGTAGTACGTCACGTCTTGGGAAACAATACTCGGATCCGGAATGCTGTAGGGCGTGGGTGGTGCTTCTGGCCAGAGCGATGCGATCAGGTCACTGAATGCTTGACGATGTTCACGGCTGCGAATTGCATTCCGCCAATGCTCAACATGAGGAGAATTGGCGTGCATCACCAGCGTGTTATCGCTGTCACTCAGATAGCACGAGGCAACATAGGATAAGCTACAGAGTGCAAAGATATTTCCTAGCGAATCCGGTGTTAGACCTGTCAACGTATTGCGAAACGTAAAGACAGCGGCTTCATAGAAGCGTGTGGGGTTGGCGAAGGAGTCTAGAACCATGTCACAGCCCGACAAGTTCAAGGTGTGGACGGCTCTCGTCAAACGCTCGCAGTAGCGCTCCAGGTCAATCCAGATATGGTGGATAGATCCCCACAGCTTGAGGCTCTGAGCAGTGGAGAGATCAATGCCTGGCTTCTGGCGGGTGAGTCGCTGCGTTTCGTCAAAGTAGAGTAGACTAGCCAAGAGTCCATCGACGGCCGATACGGCCTTTGAACTTTGCTGGGGGCTCAATGACTCCATCAATAACGAATAAAAAGAGAGTAGATCATATAGTTGTGGCTCAAAAAGTATATGGGTAAAATGGTTCATCGTAAGGAGGCCATGAAATGCTCTTATATATATAATCTGATATCCTTATGCTAATTGTTTCTTTTGGCTGCCTTTTCTATTAGCCCCTTGCTCAACAGCTCTGACGTCTGGTCGGCAAGGCCCAGATGACCAGGACAAGCAAATGTCGATTCTGACCTTGGCCCTTACTAGAGCAAGACCGATCACGTGACTGAGACATGACCGATCAGGTGCTAGATAAGACGAAGCGGATAAAGATATCTGAGCTGTGGTTGGAGGCATCGTAGACGGACGTTGTTCTTGAATCTCAGGGGGTTTACGGGAGGCGTTTGAGCCACCTGATAAGGATTCTCAATCGCAATCTATCGCCGATCACGTGACTACCTCACCATCTCATGAGCCACCTGACACTATCTTATCAGGTCCGGCCTCCGGTTTCGACCCCGCAATCCCCGGATGTTCAACAGTCACAGACCCCGCTTTCCTGCGGAGATTGTTGACTTTGGCCCGTTTTGGTCATGACTGTTATCAGGTCCATACGTCAGGGACAGTTCACACGTCACTTGGGGCCTCTCAACCTTCACAAGCCGAGAACCGGCCATGCCATGATGTTGGGGTACAGTAGATGCTACTAGTAATGAATTCCTTTTACGTTACGGGATCTGCCACGTCCATTCCCACGTGCTGTGCCTGCAAAGTGGAAAAATACGACAATGTCAACTTGCGTGGACTCTTGACTCAAGAGACAAATCAGCGAGGGTGTTTTAAAAACTTGGAGCTCGTATATGTGGAAGTACTGACACGGTGAATGTTTAATCTCCTAAATATGACATGAGAAATGCACAGACTGCCTCAGTAGGTATACCTGAGCAAAACTCGCCTAGGAAAATACGTATACTCGTACTTACCCGATCGTTTCTTAAACCGTCTACTCGCTGAGCTGCTGAGAGTTTGCTCCAGGAGCCGTTGAAGCCGCTACCAAGTATGGCGTCTGCTCGCTGTCAACTCCAAAACTTGGGACTGAACCCAATTTCCCCCCCCCCAAAACTGCTCACTCTAAAACTCCAATGCTCCGAGTAAGTGAGCATACGAACAGTCATGTGGGAGCAACAATCTTTTTCTCTACTATAAAAGAGCAGTGCCATGCTGGGAGGTGGAAGATGGATTCATTTATTGCCATTCACACTTTTCTTCTTGCGTCAATTTAATAATATAATTTCTCTCGATACCTTTTTTGGTCCTTGCTCGGCTCTCAAGATTAAGCAGTACAGCTTGATTGGAAACACCATGCCTCGATCATGCAAGGAAAATAACAAGACAATCAAACCAAAAGAAAAAAAAGGTACAACACAGTGAATCTCTATAATATTTTTTTTTTACTTATATTGCACAGAGCCTGTAATGCTACAAGCATGGCTGAACGAGCCACAAGACATCGTATCTGCTGCTTCTGATGTGTGGTCGTCCGAACGAGCCATCTCCAACCCGAGACATTGTGTCGACAGCGACAAATACCGTCAAGCCAAGAACAAGAGCGGGGGTGCGTCAGAGGCAGCTTGAGTTTAGAAGGGGATCTGGAAGCCTTAAAAGTACGGGTTAAAATAGTGCTGTTGTATGATGAGCAGACTTGCTTTCATATGACTGGGGGGCTGCTCTTTTGCAGTTGTGTGTGTTAGTGGTTCGCGACACTTGGGTATAGCGATACATGCTCCTTACCAAGCCTGAGTCTTTCTTCATCTAATCTAAAAATCCTCATCAGGTTCAACTGTTCAAGAGTTCGTAATGAGATTCGTAAGGAAGCTACTTCTTAGTTTCTGTCTATTCGCGTACTGAAGACCGACCACCGTGCCATTTTTGCCCATGACCCAAACACCAATTCTTTTAAGCCGTCCGTAGGACAATCTTTTGTTCTAGTTCCCGTCAATACACTACAAAGCCGTAGTGACCTCAATCAGAGCGTCGCAGTGGGCTTCGCTGTAGCCATTTTCTGTACATGTCCATTCCCAATCTTACAAAAGTCAAAGTCCTCTTGCGCCGTTTGCTTGCTCCCAATCAAACCACATTCTCTACCTTTATAGCTTTCTAGATCTTCTGCCTTTCTTTCCGTTCTCGTCGTGTACCTTTTCGTGTCTCTCCACGTTGTGTTTCCGATCACTGGCATAGTGGCATCTCGTACAGATGAAGCGTTTCCTAGTTGTCTATTAGTGAACAATTACTCAAGCATCAAGGAGTCTCGTTGACCAACGTCTTGCCCGTGGTGGGCTTCAAAGAATTATTCAAAGGCTCTAAACCCTCTCGAAAGCTGTCGATCCAGCCGCGAAACCCTCGGCAAGCTGCTTGGTCGTCAAACAACAACTGGAATTGATCTAGTTAGCCAACAGAACCCTCTAGCAAAGGTCACCGTCTACCCACGTGTCCTAATCGCTCCATATAGTATTTGATGTCTGGGATACTCTGCAGTAACCCGCACTCAACAAACGCCTCAGCAATGGAGATTATGCCACGTGAAGGCGAATCTCGACTGCTCTTCTCAAGCGATAGCGGATCCATGTACCATGTTTGTATGTGCTTTTTCTGTGCCCATCGTTCTTGGCTCCAAGCAAAGAGGGATCGGAATTCTTGCGATACTAACCCGCAACCGGCGGGCGAATACAAGAAAGAGCAACTATCGCGCATGTATTGAAGCACCGCGGTGAACACCAAAGTACCCTGAAGGCTTTTGCGGGTATCTTCAGTAGCTGATGTATTGAACGGCTGACGGCTGTCTGGTTCATGCTCGAGTGGAATGCCAGGAAGAACACCTTCGTTGAACGGCTTGGTGAATCCTGGCGTATGCATGTCAAAGTCGGGCGGTCTATCTAGACCTGAATTAGGCGGCTGTAAACAGTTTTCCTGTATTTCTAATGCGAGTAATTGAGGCCTTTCAAGTGCCAGGGAAAAATTCATTTCGTCAAATGTCAAGTTCGTGAGGTTCTGAGTGTATACTGGTGAGATCCCCCTTGCTTGTGTGCCGAGGAGTGAAAAGTCTATGTTTATAGACCCCGGAGGTACGTTCAAGTCTTGCTCGTTGGCTCGTTCGTGTAAATGCAGCTGAGTCGCTTGGTCATAGTACTGAATCTCAGTTGTTGGTAGGTTATCAGCGAGCAATGATGCTGGGTAAGCGTAGGCAGACGGGGAGTTGGTGCGTCGCAGGCTAGCGAGTATGTTTTGACTCTTGTCCCCCATGCCAAAGTCATGAAAATGAAGATGGTTTCGGGCTTCCGGCCAAAGTCGGCTGGCGAGAATCTTGAAGGCCTCCCGCTCCTCCTCTTCCTCGAGCGCATCGAGCCACAGACGAATGCCGGCCAGGACATCACCTTGCTCTAGCCTGCCTCTTTTATACAGTAGGCGCGAGACCACATACGACAGACTGCAAAAGGCAAATACCTTGGCTAGGTCGTTGGGGGTGGGACCAGTCAATGTGTTGCGGAAAGCAAACACTCCAGCCTGACGAAGTCCTCTACTGTCTTGGTAGGCGTCGCGGATGCCATTAATGGCCGGCATATCCAAAGTTTGTGAAGTATCGACAAAGTGCTCCCAGAGAAGCTGCATTCCGTCGCGGACTGTTCGGATGGAGGACCAAGTGATTTCGTGGGCAGAAGAGTTGTTTCCAGAGTTGGGCTGTGCGCCAGCTGCCTCGTTTGTGGGAACTGCAGAGCAGAGGGCGTCCAGCTCAAGCGCAAGGTCGTCCGGGTTATCATTTCCACACGTGCTGGGGCGGCTGGTGTGTGTAATGGAACACGGCTGAGGCTCTGTTTCGTCGAGGTATATAAAGCCCGCAAAGAGCCCATCGATTTCTCCAAGAGCCCTCCCAAGATGTTCCGTTGCCCTGGCTCCCCCAATAGCAGTACGTGTAGCACCGCCGGAAACTGAGTACAGGCTGCTGTAGCTCGAAAGATGAGGCGTCTTGCTCATCTTTGTGGGTATCGATAGCACATTGCCTTGTTGACGGAGAACAGAGAAAGGCAACTGGCTTGGGGAAAGACGTTGGTTCGCCGAGCGAAATTTATTCGAGGCCCGTTGGCGTTTGTGTCATTGCCCTCTTTGTTCTCGCTCTTGAGGCTCCATGTGGGTGGACTCGTGAGTCGGGGTATTTCGTCGCAGGCGCTTGCTTAGCCTCGACTACGGCTGGAACGCCAAAGGCTCCGGTTGGCCAAGATGATTTAAGAATGCCTTGTCAGTTCACCATGCTAACCACGAGAAGTCTAACACAGGCAGGGGAGCCTTGTCTTCTCCACCCCCAGAAGCAATTCCGGGCCACGTAGGGATGCTCTGGAGCTGCTCAGGACTTGCTCAATGTACTAACGAGCTATTTGTGAGTAAATGTGAGTTGCTCGTGAGTAAAATATGAGCTTGACGAGTAACGACGAGTAACTGGTGAGAAATAATTGCGAGCAAAAAGGGGCTGAACAAGACTACGCGACCAGAGCGCAGCAAGACCAGTCGCAATTGCAACAGAAGGTCTTACAAGTACCCAGACTCAGCCATGTCATGTAGATGGAGGATGTAGAAGGCATCGCCAAACAACAACCTAGTGCCCGAAACGGAATCCAAGTTGACTTATACAATGCCCCAGCATACACCTCCAGCATCTGCCAAGGAGAGCTCAGGTCATAGTGAGCCACGCCGTTAACCCGTTGAAGCTGCTCATTGTAATTTGCCAACACATTCACAGAAGTGCCACCGACTATGATTCACATCTGGCTGACAGAGCCAAAGGACGTTGCCAGCTCAATTGAGGGTTGGTCATCCGAACGCGCCAACACACAACCGCGGGGGAAAATTGGTGGTGGCGGTGAAAGCAAATTGTGAATCACAGCGATGATGGGTTACACAAGATCAAGACGACAAGGGCTGTACAAGTATTTACCTGGTTCCTCGACGAATAGGATAGATCTTTGATAACACTGCAGATCGGTTTGGAGACACAAGGCTGACCGACGTTGTTGGAATACAAGGCGGACTCGGACTGTAGAAGGAAGCCTTTGTCGGCAGGTATTTTACTTTGGAGTATCGCAATAAAGATTCGTTTGGCTATTTCTATAGAGTACATGTCTGCCATCAATTCGTCATCCTTCTCAGAGGATGAGCCTCGGTGTTGAACACCCACTGATCTAAACTAATCAACTCCTCATTCGAAAAGATGAGGTAAAAGTACTTTAATGTCTCCGCCATCCAGAAGCTCTCCATGTAATTCTTGTGTTTGGCCTCCTCCGCGGACACATCCTCTACCGCCGCAAACGCATTCTCCGTTTCGGCAGCGGCGCGGATCGACGTCCACATGTTCCATGCAATGTCTCGGAACTCTTCCTTGCCTGTGATGCGGTAGAGCACGAAGATACTCTCGATGGTCTCTGGTCGGAGGAGATAGGATGAGTCCTTGGCGCGGAAACCCAAGGGCTGCCTGTGGGATCTGGGGTTGAACTCGCAGGGCTCAAGCGTTGGACAGCGCTCGATGGTGACGATCTCGGGCATGAGACCGGTTGGATAAGCGGCGTATGCTTTGGCGCACCCGAGGGCTAGCTTCTCGCCAATTTTGACATGGTCATCGCGTCTGAGGGCTCTGCCTCCGAGGGCGTACATGCCTCCGGCGAAACAGGTGAGATGCTCGACGTCTGTCTTCAATCGCGGTGTTGAGGCTCGGGGGAGGATGGATGCCTCTCCCAGCATGAGCACGTCGTCCTGTTCCGGCAGCATGGGTCGGAACATCAAGTGCTCGATAGCAGCGTCGGCGGCAGCGAGGTACATCGTTTTGTACTTGGGCTCCAGTCCTTGGAGTAGAACATACTCCTTGATGAGGTACTCGTAGAGAGAGTCGCCGTTAGCACCCAGGCCGAAGGTATCGTCATTTGCTTCAAACCCGTCTCGCGCATTGATTCGGATGGGCCACAGTCCAGGGAGGGAAGTGCCGTTCTGTGTCTTCTCGAACGCCTTGGTGATGTAATCGATAGCGTCGTAGTACTTGGGGTTGCCCGTATGCTGTGAAAGACGGGTGAACTCGATGCTCATACTGCCCAGGCTGGCCGCACTCTGTCGTGGTTCTGGATGTGCGTCTCCCTTCTTGAGGTCGCGGAACTTGATAGTATGCGGCGGCATGTGTTCGGGGTTGTCAAAGGTGCCGTATAAGAGGTCTCCCAGCTCAATTGCCTTGGCCAGCAAAGCGGTCTCTCCGCTGAGCTCATACGCCGACAGTAAACCTCCGAGGTGTCTGATGGTGGTCTCAAAGATATTGAATCCGTCGCTTGTCGGAAGGTCCCAGTCCATGCGAACTACATAGTCGACGGCCTTGTAGAACTCTCGCTTCATGCCCATGATCCACAACGTGTCGAGGTTATCGCAAATAGTAGCAGCCCAGCCGCCAAAGGTATCTCGTCCCTCCAAGCTCAGCGGCGCCAGCTCATCCCGTCCCCAGGCGTGCTCCTCGTAAGCAGCCCACGTCTTTTGAAAGGCTTTGCTAATTTCTTTTCGTCTCTTGTCCGCGGTCGCCAACTCTCGCTTCCTCAAGTCTGGGTTTGAAAAGTCGTGCTGAATCCTGGGTAGATCCACGGGCGATCCGCGAGGAGGCTTGGCCATGCTGCTGACGGTTAACGGATACCGGAGGGGATGTTTGCTCCAGTCATAGCTGCTAGGGACGAAGCGGATGCTGCTGCGGCGGTATGGATTGGAAACCTGGTGAAAGAAACAGAAAAACACCAAGGATGCGAGGACGAGTGAGAATATCGCCCTCGACGGCGTAAAGGGTAGCCCGACGCCCATGACACAAACACCTGACGTCGTAAGAGAAGAGAGAAAAAAGGAAGAGGAAGAGGAAAAGGAAGAGGAAAGTAGGGAATTAAACAATACACCTTAGTTTAGATTACCATTGGGCCTGTACAAGAGCGTGCAAAGCAAGGTAGAGAGAATGACGAGCGGTGCGGAGAGTGATCAGGGACAGGTCAGATCTTATACCGGATCCGTCTGAGCTAGATAATAATAAGCAAGGAAAGCCAGGGATAAGACACACACAAGCTCTCCTCCTCCTACTTGTAGTAGTTCCCCCACATGCTGGACCCTCCGAAACGCGTAAGTTTCAAAGGATTTGAGATGAGTGAACTCAAACGGTTATGAAAATGAACTAGTAAAAGGGTTATGCGCCAGCCAACTCGTTCATAACATGGCTCAAAACTATGTTTGTTGTATAATTACAACGCAGCACTTTTTACATACAACTCTGTCTAGAAAGGAACACGCGGCAGCTCAAGGAAATGCTCAGTAGACCCCCGAAGTTCTAAGAATAAACCAGAGATCATCAGTCATTATGACATACAAAGTGGAGGGGAGAGTATGCACGGGCTCATCGGAGACGAAGAATAGCAGATTTTCAGGGGTGTAATAGGGAATAGGTATCCGTACTCCAAAAGTGTAAAACAGCCCGAGGCATGAGAGTTTGACTCTTTCATGATTGATGATTAGGTAGCATATGCCAACCACGAGGCAGGCCCAAGGAATGTTTTAAATAACAGCAAAATATTTTTAATGAAAAGCTTGGTATCCTCTTGGCCAAACAAACGACACTGAAGAGATAAAATAAACATTTTCCCCGGTTGAGCACGTTAGCTTCGGGGGTGCTTTTCTGACTGTGGCGCTAGCCAACCTCGGTCAAGCCACACCGGACTTTTGACTGTGCCTCACCGCCAAAAATCTCAAATATTCTGCCGCCTCTTTCCCAGTAATTGATTCTTCATTCGACAAACACATACACCACAGTCAGCCAAGATGTCGTCCATGCGAAATGCCGTCGCTCGACGGCCTCACCGTGAGCGAGCTCAACCGCTAGAGCGTCGACGTCTCGGTCTTCTGGAAAAGCACAAGGTTCGTTCACCCTGGCCCCTGCCAGTCATCCATCCATCAGCTTCTGACCATGACAGGATTACTCCCTCCGAGCAAAAGACTTCAACAAGAAGAAGAAACAGCTCAAGAATCTCCGCGACAAGGCCGCCGAGCGAAACGAGGATGAATTCTACTTTGGCATGATGTCCCGCAAGGGACCCGGATCCAGGATCCAGGACGGCAAGCGATGGACCGGGACAGTCGACGGCGACCGAGGAAATCGGGCGATGGATGTTGATACGGTGCGACTTCTCAAGACGCAAGATATCGGCTACATCCGAACCATGCGACAGGTCGTCGCGAAAGAGGTTGCCAGGCTGGAAGAGCAGGTAGTCCTCACGCGAGGGCTCGACAAGCTCGACCAAGATGAAGACGGGGAGGACGACGACGACGACGACAGCGACGACGAGTTTGACTTTGCCACCGCACCTTCAAAATCCAAAGCGCCACGCAAAATTGTATTCATGGACGACGAGGAGCAACGCGTGGAAGCATTACAGGACCACCTAGACCAAGATAATCAAGACGATGCCGACAAAACTTTTGAAGGCTTTGACGACGACAGAGATAAAAAAGACGCAGAGTTTGAGCGTGCCAGGTCCCTCCGCCGTCTCCGCAGGCAACTCGAAAACGCGCGAAAGAAGCTCAAGGCCCTCGCGGATGCCGATGGCGAGCTCGAGATCCAACGAGCCAAGATGGCCAAGACAGCGACATCAGGAGGGAGCACGCGCAAGGGCAAAAAGATCATGGTGCGAACACGGAAGCGATAAACCAACTTTCAAGGGCAAATCAACAAATCTGATTCCAGATGCTTTCCGTCGTTGTTCTTCGTGTTTATTCGTTACGGCTCGCTCATCAAAAGCTAATAGATACCCCTTACAACGCCGTGGGTGTATGATTCTACATGAGACAAAGATGAATTCAAAAAATTGCCCGTTTCCTTCTGCCTCTTGGGGGCTCGATTACTCCATTCCGTCAAATCATGGCCCGTCCTTGGTTAATACTTTGACCCTATGCACTTGTACGCTGCTTTGAACACGCCTCCAAAGCATTTAAATCCTATCGTCAATATCCAGATGAAGCAGGCAAACAGGCCCTTCAAGATCTTGACAATCACCCGTATCAAAAAGGGCAGCTTGTCCTCGGGCTCTCTTGTCTTGACTTTGCCAAGACTCTCATCCTGACTTTCGACGTCAATCTCAAACGATTCCATCTTGCGCTTCTTCCTTTCCTCGCGTCTACCCATCTTGCTCAGGCGCTTCTCCTGCTTAGCCGTGAGGAGGAGTGGCGGCGGTGGTTCAAAGACTTCGACAGCGGGTGTGTTCTTTTCGTCTGCCGAGGCGACAATCATCAGCGCTGTGACGGCCACGTCGACGATAAAGTACGATTCGATCTTTGATGCGATGCCCGTGTCGATCTCTAACCAGCCGCTGCCGGTGCCGTCGCGGGTCAGCTTGGCGAGATGCTGCGGCGACTCGTTGTGCTCGAGCGTGTACTCGACACGAGACCACGAAGGCGAGCGCTCAATGGTTACGCAGAAGGGCGTCGCGAGCGCAGGATGGACGAGGAAGTGGTGCGCGCTATCCTCGTCCCAGACAAGACGAGCGCATTCTCTCTCAGCCAGCATCACAGAGGAAGGATCCTGCGCCCTTTCGATCGCCATCTTGGTGGCGGGCGAGGGCATGAGCAGCGCAACAAGACCGTCATTGGGGGGGTGTTTTCGCGACTCCTCTTCCAGAGTCGTGGAGAGAGCTTCCTGCCAGTGCTTGGTATCGGTGACTTTGTTGGAGCTGCTGCTTGCGTGGCCGACGACGCCGCTGATGATGCTGCTTGCTGACGAGCCGGGATCGGGCTTGGGGGCCTTGTAGGGCTTGGTGGGATCGTGTCTTGCCAGAGTGACATATGCTGAAGCAGAAGTTGGGTCGATCCTGAGGTTGTAGAAGGGCTGCGAGGCAGACGAGAGACTGTAGACGGGGGCGTCCTTCTCCTGCGTCAACTTCATGCAGTAGACCCTCCCTTCCGATGGTGAAGCCTGCCACCCGTTTGCAACCTTCCAATAGTTTTTGAGCTGGTCGTTGGAACTGACGGTGGGGATGATCGGGGGATCCTGCTGCTGTGCTGCTCTCTGGGGCCATGAAGTCTGCGCCGACTGGGTACTCATGGGACTGGCGATGGGCGGGTTCCTGGTCGTGGCCGCGGCTGGTGTCTCATGGTATGTCTGACGACTGATGACAGCCCTTGGGACCTGGGCGGGCTGCATCTCTGTCGGGACATAATTCTGCTGGCCGAGGGGTAATTGAGGGTTGTAGGTCGGGAAGATGGAGCGCAATGGCTGTGCAGCCGAAGACTCACCACCCAGAGGCGGTTTCGCTATTGAACTCCGTGATCGATCACTGCTGCTGCGAACGAGGGTGCTTCCCTGTGGAAATCCCATATCGGAGCGTCCCGGGATCTGAACCGTGGGTCTAGGTCGCTGGACTTTTGCAGGGCGCTGCTCACTCTGCTGTTGACGAACGGGGTCGAATTCGATAGGCGCATGCTCTCGGTTCTGAGGCGTCTGGCGCCCATTCCGTGGTGAGGCTGGCCTCGGTGATGGCGATTGAGACGTCTCAGGAGGCATTGTCTGCGGTGTAGCGGCGCGTCGCTCACTGGGTGTAGGTGCCCTGCGTTCACGAGACTCTGAGCGACGCGGTCGAGGGGTCTGGTTCCGTACGGGCGGCGGCTTGGACGAACTTGGGCTCGGGAATAGGGAGAACCCTCCTGGGGTTGGTGTCGACATTCTGTATCAAACAGCTCGTTTGAGAGACGAAACTTGTTCCCAGAAGAAGAGGGTATCTTGCAACGTTGTGGGGTATCAAAAAAAGGTCAAGGCTAGCAAGACGATAATAGTAGACTGCGAGGAGCTGTTACCGCTTCATGGTCGATTCAAGATTCTGCACAGTTATCATCAAGCAAGCGTGTATACCGAATGAACAAGGACGAGATGTAAAAAGACGGGCAGCAAGCCTAACCAACACAGATCTCTGGTCCTCGTTGATATTATATCTCAGCGTTTTAAGCGCTGGCTCTCAACTAACACTAACACGGACCAAAAATAGCATCACCCTGGGCATGGGCCAATCGGGGCGCGCATCACACTGCAGCAGTGTCTTAAGCGCCCTGGAGACGCGCGAGAGTGAGGGGAAGGGAGAGCGCCATTGGTCGGAGGGGCGATATTTGGGTTGGACGGGCATGGATTTTACTGGGTTTGCGAGTAGAGGATGGCGGGTGATTGATGTGACTGTGGGAGAAGGGATGCTTGAAGGAGGGGGGAGCTGAGAGGAATTGGCTGGATGTAGTATGTTAATATCGACAATGGATGAATGATTCAAACACCTTGTTCTTTTTCTTCTCCTTCATCTACCGCTAAAGACGACGTTTCCATACAGAGAGTTCAAGTTGAGGGCCTCAAATGGAATGTTTGCTCTTATTCCCGTTGGACCGTGTAAGCGACCTCTTGGAGGTGGTGATGGTTCACCGCTTCATGGACCCTGCCATTGTTACATACAGGAACTGCCGAGAAGGGCCACTTGAACGTGCTCGTGTGTGATATCTGTGAATTGGGTCAGTAGCAATTAGACTCGGGCTAGAGATGCACACAAGACGGGTGCTTGACTGCCAAGTTGGTGGGTGCTCAATTATCACAGACAGGCTATTGTTCAACTGCATATCCTCATGCAATACATGCCTAGTAGCAATGTGTTTGATGGCTCATTTGCCTCCTCATCAGCCTGGGCTGGCTCCACGAGGGCAGACAAGCCCATTGACAGATATCCTTTGCTTGCATTCACACCTCGCTTTTGTATTCTTACAAACCGTCAGAAAAACCAAGCTATCCTCAACTGTACAGTAGCCAGCGTGTCAATAGCCCCCCCCAAAACGCCACAGATGCACCATCCCTTTCCCTTCCTATATATCATTGTCCCTTGTCCGGCCGATCCCTCGCCGTAAGCCCGTGTATCCTCTCCCCCTTCCTCTCCATCTCCTTCTGTCTCGAGAGCCTCACGTCCTCTGGCAAGCCCCACCACTCGCGCATAAAGTCCTCCTGCGCCTGCGCAACCCTCGCCTTCTTCTCCCTCTCCCGCTGGCGCTCTATCCGCATGGCGAACCACTCCTCGCGGGCGGCGTCGTGGGCGGTCTGTGTGGCGTGCCGTTTCATGCAGCTGTTCATGACGCGGTGTTCGGCGCGGCAGGCGAAGGAGACGGTGAACGTTCGGCCGAGTGCGCATGCGGCAAAGGCTGAGGATCGTTAGTGCTGGTCTGGCCTAGAGATACACCGTGACATGACAGTGACAGTGCTCACCCTTGATCTCATCTGCGCATTCTTTTCGAACCTTTTGGTAAAAGATGTCGCGGACTTGGGCTTCTTGTGACGCAGATAAAGGTAGCGGGTTTCTCGACGGGACTCCAAGCTTCGCCTCGGGCACCTGCGGGTTCTGAGCGGCCATTGCGGCCATGGGAAGAGGGTGGAAGGCTCGGGGATGTGGCGAGTGTGTACAAGACGCCCGTTCGAGGTCGTGAATGGGTGCTTATCTCGTAGAGACGTTGGTGGCGGTTCCTCGGAGTCGATGGAGCTGTGCCAGCAGCGGGACATGAGCCCATGAGTGGCAGAATTGGTTGACCGCCTTCCTCTTTGGTGCCAATCAGAGGACTGCCTTGATTGTGCTGAGAAGGATGCTAGATATAAACAGGATCCGAGGAAGCCTTTTCTGCTTATATCTATGCAGGGGCTTGTGAAAAGGAAGATCCCTTGAAGTTGCTCAACAGACTTGTATATGCAGCTCTGTACAATTACAGTAGGTGGTGTGAGTAAACTAAACTATTGTAAAAGGAAAAATACCCTAGACACCGATAAGCACCAACATGCCACTCTATAAAACAGTAAAACGTAACAAGAGGGTGACATATGGGCCTTTCAATAATAATTGTGAAATCATGGTGGAATAGTGGTGCAAGAACTCTCCTATCCGCAGTTCTCTCTATGGTACATGAGCATGTAAGGCAATGCTACCGCGGCCCGTGTTACGTAGTAGTCCTGGCGCCGAGTTGATCGTGAACGCCTTCACGCTGCCGACAGTCAAATCAGTATTAATTTACAAGGCTCTTGTGGTAGCCTTTCAAGCATCTCTAGGCAGCATCGCTTCTTTATTGGTGCTGTCTTGCCTGCCCGCTGCCCTGTCGCTGCTGGGGTGTAACGTCAACAGCCAACACAACGCCAAAATAGCTGACAAGCCAACCCTGTCTCTGCGCCGAACACGAACCCAAGTGTGGTATCTTGGTGAATTTTGAACGAGTTTCGGATGTGGTCTAGGTATTTGGGTCTGTCGCGGGTACTGCTGGTGAAGCGATATCCATGGAATAGCTGAATTGCTGGTTATAAAGGACCACCGTCCTCTTCTTCAATTATCCATCACTAGCAACTCTTCAATTCACCATCTCACAAGCACAATCACTACAAGACATTGCTTCCTTTCTACAAGACCTCAACATGGAACCCACTACTAGTACTAATGATCGCCCCGAGGACCCCTCCTCAGTCCAGAGTCTTCTCTCTGCCGTGTCCTCGGCCCTGGACAAACGCGGAGGCAACGACATCTTTGCCATTGGAGGCAATGTTGAGGATGAGGATACTCCCTCGGCGCTCGCCGCTGATAAGTCTCATCTGACGCTTCGATGGGACCAGCATGAATCTGGCCAATCTCGCACACTCAAGTTGCCTGTGGGCGATGATCCCCTCGCCCAAGACGCCTTCACGTCGTTGCTCAAGGACTGCGCGCCAGCTACCTTTGGCTTGGGTGACAAAGAGGTTCTCGATGAGGAGTATCGAAAAGCTGGAAAGTTGGACAATGACCGTTTCTGCAGCAGTTTCAATCCGTATGAGCACGGCATTGTCGACACAATCAACCAGGTCCTTGCCCAAGGCGGGCATTCGGATGCCAGAGGTCTGGGCATCAAGGCTGAGCTTTACAAGCTGAATGCAAGTCGGGGCTAATCATTTCTTCTGACATGTACTGACTCGTATATGCTATAGGTGTACTCTGCTCCCTCGGGCAAATTCAAGCCGCACGTCGACACGCCACGATCCGATCAACAGATGGGCTCGCTTGTTGTGTGTCTCCCAGTCGAGCACAAAGGTGACAACATCCTTCTTCCTGTTTTGGCTATACTGACCATATTGCAGGTGGTCAACTCGCGGTTCGACACGGCGGTCGCGAGATTGTCTTTGACTGGGCCTCTCGCAGCGCCGATACTATTCAATGGGCCGCCTTCTTCTCCAACTGCGAGCACGAGGTCCTTCAAGTCACCAGAGGTCATCGAGTGACGCTGACCTACAACCTCTTCTGGACCAATTATGGCCCGGCTTCCATGGGAGATCATCTCCAGGCGCTGGATCAGGAGGCTCTTCACTTCTATACGGCGCTTGAGAACCTGCTCTCCAACAAGGATTTCCTGAAACAAGGTAGCTAAACACTTGATCTTCTGTGGCCGTTTTGTCTACTAATCGTCATATCCAGGGGGTCATGTCGGATTCACCTGCACTCACGCGTACCCGCATACGTCCAAGTCCTCCCTCAACAGCCTACGCCACATGCTCAAGGGCCTCGACATGGTCGTTTACCAAGCCCTCAAGCGCATCCTGGGCGCAGCTCACGTCACTGCGTGCCTTGACGCACAAAGGTACGAGGCACAACGTCGGGAAAGAAAACAAGAGGAAAGGGAATACCAGGCGTATCTCAGGAAGAAACGACCACAAGCGGCGAGAGCTCGAAAACAAGCCTCACTCGACGACAGCGACTCAGAAGACGTTGCGTACATCAGTTCACCAATGAACCCTGCAGTCCTCTTTGAAGATTTCGACTATGAGCGTGGCACCCTCGACCCAGGGCTTGTCACGATGCGTGATCGGCATTCAGATAAGCCTTTCTACCACCGCACCAAGGTCGCTTGGCTGAACTACCCGCCTGACAAACAAGCCTCCAAGGAGCTCGCTGTTGCGTTCATTACGGTACGTCCTTCAAGTTCCTTTGCCATCACAGAGGTATCTGACGTTGAGGTTGGTAGTATGGCAACGAACCAGGCGTGGATGCCTACTATTCCTCAGCTGTCATCGGGGCAAAGGTGGAAAGGGAGCTGCCAAAGAGTGAAACTGCGAGCAGAGAGGAAACATCTGAGTGGTCGGACTAGTGTCGCTAGGGATTGACACAAATGGGGGATATAGTCGGGCTTCAGTTAGCTGCAGTGACACATTGTAATCACTCCCTCCAGCGTTGGTCAATCTCCGTGTTTTGTGTGTTCTGATTGCGAATACTGGTATATGATAAACACTCATTAGACCCTGCACTCTGCAAAACTACCGCCTTCATTGGATATCAAAAGACAGACATAAACTCCACGCTCCACAAACCCCATATCATGGCCATACAGCCTCTCATATCACTTCATCTACTGCTGAGGGTGGGCAGGATACGGCTGCTGAGGAGGCGGCGACGTGGCAACGGGAGGCGGCGTGGTGAACTGCGTCTGTGCAGAAAGTTCACTTCCATATGGCTGTGGAGGCTGCTGGTACTGCTGCTGAGGAGGATATTGCCCGTAGTTTTGCTGGCCCTGGAACTGCTGCTGGTCCTGTGGAGAGTAAGGCGCTGCTTGGGGAGGAGGAGGATAAGCGCCCTGCTGTTGATATGGGCTTTGAGGTTGTTGGTAGGCAGCGGGAGCGTTCTGAGGAGGGTATTGCTGCTGCTGCTGCTGCTGCTGGTATTGCTGGGGTGCTCCTTGGAACGGCTGGGTTTGAGCGACGGGTTGGGCCTCGGAAGTCTTGGTCTCCATCTGGACGTTGTTCAAGGCCGAGGTATCGATAGCGAAGCGACCTTGCTTGCGACCACGGAGGAACATGATCAGAGTCCAGGCAAACGTCGCAATGAAGAGAAGCCTGTGTCCCAGTGTCAGTCGATCAACTGCTTCGGCGAGAGAAGAGAGCGAGTAGTGGCTTACCAGACCAGAGCACCAAGACCTGCGATGGCGGAGAACATAGCCAGACCCGTTCTGAAAAGAATGACATTTCCGCTGTCTCGCTTGAAGATGGTGCAAGTCTTGCTATTCACAAGACTCCCGTCGTCGACACAGTCGCTGACATTGACGGGGACGACAAATTTGGCGCGTCGAGCTGCTGCTGCAGCCCAGGCTGCGAGCCAGAGGATGATGAGAAGAGCGTCGAGAACAAGGACGGCTAGGATGTGATATGCGCTGTGAAGACCGGGGACTTTCTCTGTAACGACGGTGTAGATTACGACAATCCAAGTGATGAGGGCCTGGGAGGGTGTTGTTAGTGGTAGATGGATAGCATCGAGGCCAGTGACGTACAACGGCGAGTGAAAATCCAAGCTCATCTATAAATGCATCGTTTATAATGCGAGCGCAAAGGCCTAGTATGATAAGAGCGACGAGGAATTGGAAGCCTCGAACAATGACGATCCAGAGGGGAGTTCTGAGGACATGGTTTGTCTCGGGCTTTTCCTGATGCTGTACCGGCTGCTGTTCCATTTTGCTTCTCTGTAGAAGTGCTGTATCTTGAATCACAAGTGCAATAAGCAAAACCTGTGTAAGTTGTTTTGAGTATGATAGAGAAGCTAGAAAGAAAGGGCGGCGCACACTGTCTTTTACATGATTCAGGCTCGGTAGCACAACAACCTTGTACAAGTCAAGTCACGTCGACTGAGAACTTGGACAACAAAGCCAAGGCAGATTCAGACCCTGGCTACGAGTTGCGTTAGCGTCCTTCAGCCGCACTTCAGCTGGCCATTGAGGAAGCCTCGTGGACCGGGTTGGGCGCTTTCGTGGTGTGGATCGAGGCGTTGAGCATGGGAGAGCAATCTTTGAAGAAATTCGTTGGAAGTAAGGGGATAGCAGGCATATCTCGTAAGAATAGGATGATTGTATCTCTCAGTCATCTTGTTATCGTTTCAAGCTGGGGCTTGTTGCTGGTGAGAGTCGTGTTGTGAGTATACTGACAAGTTGGACGCTCAGGCTACCAACAAGCAACACACGACTATCCTCTCTCTACCCCTGTTCAATTCTCGGCAAGAGAGACGAGTACCGTCATGAGCGGCGTAGCACATAAAAATCGATAATTTACACGCTTTGGGTGGTGCTGTAAGCCACCTCAAGCCATTGATCTCACTAACAATCTTGAAATAACGAGCATCTCGGCCGAGGCGTTTTCACTAGAAGGGACGAAGCCATAATTCTAGCTCTTCTTTTTTTTTTTTTTTTTTTGTAATCAAACGCTTTGACGAGTTTCCGGGCTTGACTTTTCCACAATGTGCACTTCGCTTGAGTGATACAATGTGCCATGATACAAAGAGGGGGGAGTCTTGGGATGATTGGCCAAGCAAACAGCTTTGAGATGCATATGCATATGCATATGCTATGCACTGCGTGAAAAGGATTCACCTGAGGCCTGCTGATCGTTGAGCGGGTGAAAAATGTGCCGACTTTGGCTCGTCTCCCGGGCGTTGATATCGCATTGTCAGCGGAACATCAGGTTAGACTTTACCTCTTCCTTGAATACTCATCCATGTACCCTTCTTCTTCTTCTTTGGACACGCGAACAAGGGTTGGAATTGGCTGAGCTCACAAACGTGGTGGAATGGGCTGAAGTGGATGTGGAGAAGAATCGGCTGTGCTTTTCAGCCGTTGGACTTTGAGGTGTGCATGAGCGGAATGGGTTGAAGAGTGCGGAAGTAGACCTTGTTAGAAGCTGAGGCTTGGGAGAGCAGAGGATGTGATTATCGAGTTGTATTGTCACATATCATATCATGTATGTCGCCGAGGTTGTAAGCGTGACATATCATACACTCACTCACTCACGCATTGTTCATCAGCAATCGAGTCAAAGTAGTACAAGTAAAACAGACTGTGATGTATTAATCGCCCCATCTCGAGCATCATGGTGATATGCCATGTACTATTCTCGTGCTCGTAGACTAAAAGGCCGGTTGACCGTCAACCCAAGCCACCCCAACGCAACAACGCCTTCAACTATTGATCGACTTTTCCATGTTGGTCCATCTCGTACACCTCTTCTTTCCTCTTCTTTTTTTTCATGCTGATTCATTCTTCATTCATCATCTCATCTCTCCTTTGCCATCACCACCAATCTACTGCTCGTTGGGCCCCTTGATCAGGACCTTGATAGCCTGTCCCTCCTTGACCTTTGTGAAGGCCTCCTCGGCCTGCTTGAAGTCGACGATGCCCGTGATGAGCTTCTTGACGTCGACCTTGCCAGTGGCCACCAGCTCAACGGCGAGAGGGTAGTCACCGGCGCCGTATCGGAATGATCCGCTAGCAGTGGCTTCCTTGATGCAAAAGGCCATGATGGGAAAGGTGATGTCGGCCTTGCCCATGCCGCCCTGCACGTAGCTGCCGCCATTCTTGAGGACGTGGATGGAAGCCTGGATCGAGGGCTCGGCACCGCTGACGTCGATGACAACGTCGGCACCCTCGGGGAGGTCAGCGAGCTTGAGGATGTTGCTGGCGTTGTCCTCGGGAGCGACGCGCTGGGACGCGTAGACGTGGGTGGAAGCAAACTCCCTGGCAAAGTCGAGCTTGCTCTGGACAATGTCGACGCTGACGATCTTGGAGGCACCGTAGGCGCGGGCGACGGCGGCGCAGAGAAGACCGACGGGGCCGGCGCCCATGACGACGACCGAGTCGCCGGGCTTGACGCGGGCCTGCTTGACGATGTGGACGGCGACGGCGAGAGGCTCGATCAGGGCGCCCTCCTCGAGGGAGACGTTGTCGGGAAGCTTGAAGCAAAAGTCGGCGGGGGCAGACCAGTAGCCGGTCAGGGTTCCGTGGTAAGGCGGCGTAGCGGCAAAGACCATGTCGGGGCAGAGATTGTACTTGCCGGCGAGGCAGTTGGCGCATCGACGGCAAGGGTATCCAGGCTCGAGGGCGACGCGGTCACCGGCCTTGAGGGTCTTGACCTTGGATCCGACCTCGACGACCGTCCCGGCCGACTCGTGGCCTAGAACCATGGGGTCCTCGACGACGAACTTGCCAATGGAACCGTGGACCCAGTAGTGGACGTCTGAGCCGCAGATGCCGGTGTAGTTGATGGCGACGATGACATCGTGAGGGCTCTCGAGGGTGGGCTTGGGACGCTCCTCGAAGGAGACGTCGCCGGGCTTGTTGAGGACAAAGGACAGGTTCTGCCGTGAGACGAGTTAGGTTAGAGAGAGGGAGGGAGAGAGGGAGGGAGAGAGTGTGTGAGAGAGAGAGTGTGTGAGAAAGAGTGAGAGAGTGAGAGAGAGAGAGAGAGAGAGAGAGAGAGTATGTGTGTGTGAGACGTCATGAGGGGCCATGATGGCGGGGTAGTATGGATAACACGTACGCTGGACATTGTTGCTGCGTGGTTCAAGATGTGATGAGTCGAGGAGAGAAAGGGATCAAGGTAGACAGGAATGACAAGAGGAGAACCAAAGAGATTCGTAGGTCGTTCGATGTGGCTCAAGATGAAGCGGGATGCGTCTCTGTCTTATATGGATCGCTCAAGGATCACGGCACGATGTGGAGTTGATGACCTTGAATTGTCGCCGCAAAACACGTCAAAAAAAAAAATAGAAAACGAAGCTGAAAGTTCCAGAACAGGTCAACAAAGATCTGCTGATGAGGAGGGCGACGTGTGCAGGTCAACAAATACCCGTACCATACAGATAGCACACATGAGATGAACTGATGGGACATCACATGGCCCTCTACTGTTCCACAGCTCCTCAATTGACAAGAGACTAACTATGATAGTCTAGTATCCCCATGGCTTACTTGCTGGTACCTACATTGCTGCAAATTACCCGTCATGATAGATAGTGCGATACTGATACTGGACATGTATGCTATTCCGTGTCGCTACACACCCCCACGACGACACACTATCCTCACCAATCAAGAAGCCATGATATCCTCGCCCGCTGTATTCGCACCACAAGACGTTGTAGAATTTACTGCGCTGCGGGGCCCGCCGTCGGTTCATGGCTTGTCATGACGGGAGCGCTTCAGACGATCCCATTTGTTTTCCTTTTTTTTTTTTCCTTCTCTTTTTGCATTTAGCCAGACTCGATTTAACCGCTCCAATGATACACAAGACTTTGGCGGGTTTTGGTGGGCCAGGAACCATCCGTCGGTGAGAGGAGCGTCCAGATGTTGGTAGAGTTGGACCGGGAAAGCTCCAAGCGGAGGTTGGAGCTATGGGATAGTTATTAGCATGAGAGTGAGTGAGGGTGAGTAGCTTACTCGTTAGCAAGGTAGCTCGCGAGTAGGGAGACCAATTCCTCCAAAGATCCGAGTACTAGCAGCCTCGGTCAAAAGCTGTTACTCCAAGTCAGATACACAGTATATCATATAATAAGCTCTATCATCCTCTCACATCATAACAGTAAACTCTACCTCGTCCGTCCAATCCGGCTCGTTCCCGCCGGGGAATCACACAACTTAATTTCCGTATATCCCACGTGTGTTCTTTTCCCCCGGTCTCCGGCTTCATACCCGGGCGCCCAAGATCTCGTCACTTGACCACTGAGAATTTCATCTCCATCCTTACCATATGTTCAAAGGAATTCACCGACACGGTGAGCCCGAATCGTCTTGTTCCATCTTCTCTTATGCGTTCTAGAATACATTCCTAGCACGCCGAGACGGAGCTGCAGCATCGGGAATAGCGTCCGGCTGGTGGATCCGGGGCCCGGGCTCGGAGCGGGGCGGGACGGGGATGGCTTCGGGGATATCAGCTGGGTCTGCTTTACATAGAATGCAGGATGCAGGCTAATTGCGGATTTTCTAGAGCGGCGTCCTGGGGGTAGCACGGTTATATATACTGCTCTCAAGCGCTATTGACCTTGATGAATAAGCTCATCTGTTGAGTAATTATACCTCAGTGTTTCTACGTGATGGCCGTGTACCTGGTTTAGTGTATCATGGCGTTTACGAGGCCAAAACTAACTTGTCACCAAATAAATAAACCAAAGATGTAGGGTGCAATTATTCCTTGTTCATTCATCCATCGAACCATTCTCTCAATAGTATATAGCGCCAATTACACACTTCTTTGCACTCCAACACCTTTTCCCAACCCATTCATTACAACGTCGTCAATTAACCAAGGTTGTAGTGCTCTTCCTGGTGGCTCACGGAAGAGTGACGCTTCGTCGAGCTCTGCTCAGGGTGGTCGTGCTCAATGCTCGGGTGTCCAAGGTGCTCCTTCAGAGCCGAAGGGGGGGCGCGAGCCGCGTCGATGGGCGCTTGGGAGGTATGGTGCATCTCGCGCTGGTAGAAAGGAGCGTTGCTGTCGCTGCTATAGTAGGCTGTCAACCACTATACCTACTTCTGAGCCATCAATGGCCGTCATACCTAGGCTCGGACTGCGATGAAACGCCGGGTACGTTGGATACCAGCGACTCGATCTGCTCTCCTGTGCGGACACCCTCAGAGGGTCGCTTTTGCTGGGGGGTGGACTCGAGAGGTCCGCTGCGGATGTTGGAAGCGAAGCTTTGATGCTCGTTGTTGCTGGAGAAGGACTCGTTGGTGTTTGTGTTGTGAGACTGAGACTCGGTAGTGCTACCGGGGACCAGAGTCTCCTTGATCTTGCCAACGAATTCGGAAGCCATTTTGAGTTGTAGAGTTGTAGAGTTGTAACAAGATAAAAGTCTTGCTTTGATAGGAGTTGCAGGTAATTGGTGAGAGAGGACATGTCTCCTTTTAAGCTCTTCGTCCCCTCAAGCCACGGCCACTGAGTGCGTCATGAGAATATCGCCATGACGTCGAGAGATCGACAGCGGCTCCATAAATCGACGATAAGCATAATTCAACTCTAATCTTGGACTTGTTCGACAAGCTTCTCTGTCAGGGCCTTTGTTCCTAGGAACCACAACCACACAGCAACGAAATGGCCGAATCGGAGGATCCATTGTGACATTGGCCAAGGCCTGGAAGCGTTGTTTGGTGTGGTTCAGAACCCTGGCTACAAGACATCATCCGTGGGTCTTGGATGCTTTGAGAATGTCTTGCCGAAGCGACGAGGCGCCGATTGGGTTATTGGTTGAGTTGATTATTACGTAGATGCTCAGGACCCTGGTTTCAAGCAGTGCTTTCAATGTACCGTGATAAATGCCGTTCAAGTTGGCTGTGGAGAGAGTCTCGCGAGCTGAGTATGGAAGCAGAGGGTGAGCGTCTCCTATCATAGTGTCTTTGAAGCTATCCCAATTCCGAGATGATACACGGTCAAGTTGCCATGAGCATGTTATGATTGAAACTTGGCTATCTACTCAAGATACCAGATAGGCTAGTTTAGCGGGTCGGTCATATTCGTTCTGTCCTTTACCAGCCTCGATAATTACCTCGGTGCCAAGTATGATGATTTCCATTCCTTACCTTGGAGCTGCAGTGTGTTTGCCTGGCATCCTTTCCGCGGAAGACCTGGCAAGACTGATTCTTCCAACGGGCTGCTGCATGACTTCCATTTTCAAGTAAATATCTAGAGCATCATGATGAAGCTATTGTTCAAGTCAAACTCAAGTAACACCAAGATATTCAAGTCACATTGTAGCCCAGAGATTCATCGGATGATCATAATATTTGTTTAACTTCATTAAAGGAACTATTTGCGTTTATGCAGGTAGGTAAAACTGCACAAGGAATATGGAACTTCCATCCATGAAATCCTTCGCGTTTCCCTACCCTTCTCATTACGGCCAACGGTGTGTGGCATATTGGGGGGGTCCTCCGGTAGAGAGCCCGGTCATTCTTTCAGGCCACGGCTCAGCAATTATTCCAATCCTCTTCCACCTTTTTTGTGAACCCTTTCCACCACGTCGTCCATGTTCAGTTCGACACTTCAAGTGTCGTCCTCACGGTCGCTGAGATTTGCATACTACCTTTGGTAGTGTTCATGTTGCAAATATGGTTTATCTTTGGAAACCCATCCCCTTGTTGCCAATCATTCACGCCTTCTTCTCGGGGTCGCGCTTCAGGGGAGCTGAAGGAGCACCGCTTCCAGGAACCTTCTCAGAGTCGTGGCGAACGCTAGCCTCGCTCGAGTCGGGAGTAAGGTACTCGCCAAAGGTACGCTGCTCAAGATCCATGTCCTTCCAGTCAACGCCCTGGCTCTTGCGAGCGACGCGGCGGAAGTAGACGCGCTTGGCAAACTTCCAGGCCTCGATACCGCCAAAGAAGAGACCGGCGGCGATGAATACGATGGCCCACTCCCAGGTGATGCCCTTGTGCTTGAAGACGGTGTCGCTGATGACGGGGATGTACTGGAGGGGGAAGAGGGTGACGAAACCGAGCATGATGGCCCAGAAGAGGAACTGGTTGCGCCAGACATCGTGCATCCACTGGGTAAAGTAAAGCTTGGAGCCGGGCTGCATGCGGAAGAAAGATCGGCGCTTGTCCATCATCTCCCAGGCGAGGAAAAGAGAGAACCAAGTCAAGCAGGCAAAGGTGGTGGCACGAGCCTTGAAGACAGTCTCACAGCGGTCGCTGTAGTTGTCGTTGCAGTCGATACCGAGATCACCATCGCCGAAGCCGTACAGACGGAGGACAAAGGTACCAAGGCAGAGAGCGGCGATCCAGAGGCCGTAGACAGTCATGTCGATGATAAACTCCAGGCTAAAGACACCAGTCTTGAGAGAAATCGGAGGTCGGCGAAGGATGCCAGCGACGGCACGCTCGAAACCGAGACCCATGTCGGGAAGACCGGAGGTGGCCATGATGATCCACATGATCTGGACGGGGGCGATGGGGAAGACGGAGAGGTCGTCGTCGTCTTTGAAGACAAGACCGACGAGCAGGACAACGGCTTGAGCGACGTTGGTGGCGAGCACGTGGAGAATGAACTTTTGGATGTTATCAAAGATACGGCGACCCTCCTCGATGGCGGCAACGATGGAGGCAAAGTTATCGTCACTGAGAACAATATCGGAAGCGTCCTTGGCCACGTCAGAACCGGCTTGGCCCATGGCAATACCAACATCGGCGCGGCGGAGGGAGGGAGAGTCGTTGACACCATCACCAGTCTGCTCGAGTTAGTACAATGCATCACAGTTGGGAAAAGTGCAGGACATACCATAGCGCAGAATTTGTCTCGTCGGTGCAGGGCTTCAATCATGCGGACCTTGGTCTGAGGAGCACAGCGAGCAATAACCAGAGGAAGGAAAGGCAGCTGGTCGACCTCGTCGTCGGTGAGACCATCGAACTGAGTAGCAGTCATAACCATGATGGAAGCAGTGTCTTCGGCAACCATGTCCATGCGGGTGGGTAGAATACCGACTTCAATAGCGATGGCCTTGGCAGTCTCGGGGTGATCACCAGTAAGCATGTGGACCGAGATACCAGCCTCGTGGCATTCTCGCACGGCGGGAGCAGACTCGGGACGGGGAGGATCGTAGAGGCCAACGAGACCACGGAAGACGAGGTCACACTCCACAGTGGTGCGGTCAATGTCATCACCCTTCTTCATATCGACGTGGTAAGGCTTGGAGGCGAGAGCGAGGACACGGAGACCCATTCCAGCGAAAGCCTCCATGTTGCGGAGAATCTCCTCACGGAACTCATCAGTCAAGGGGACCTGCTCCTCGTTGTCCTCGGGGCAGTAGGTAGCACAGGCACCGATAACACGTTCGACAGCACCCTTGGTAAAGGCGAAAAGCTGGTTGGTCTGGTTGTCCTTCATGATGACAGACATGCGCTTGACATCAGAATCAAAGGGAAGCTCAGCAATCTCACTGTACTGGTTGGCGGCGTCGTGGCTGGTAAGGCGAAGACGGTTCCAGTCGAATCGGCAGGCGAGGACTTGGATGGCAATTTCGGTAGGGTCACCACGAGCGTGCCACTCGCCCTCCTTCTCGTTGACGGTGGCAAGGTTGGCAAGAGAGGCGACCTCGAGGAACTTGGTAAGAGAAGACTTGCTCTGGGAGAGAAGCTCGTTGATGGGAGCAGCCTCGCCGCACTCTTCACCACCAGACTTGAGGGGGAGCTGGTGAGGCTGGCTACGAGACCATCGCATCTCACCAATGGTAGGGTTGAAAGGCTCGGTGGTGTTCTCGACAAGGTACGTTCCCTTGCCAGGGGTCCAGGCACCACGGGCGACCATCTTACCTTGGGTAAGAGTACCAGTCTTGTCAGAGCAAATATCGGTAACAGCACCAAGAGCCTCGAGAGACTTGAGGTTTCGAACAATGACATTTCGCTCAACCATGCGCTTCGTACCGGCAGCCATGGTGATGGTCAGGACGACAACCAGAGAGGCGGGGATCATGGAGAGACCAGTAGCGACGGCATAGATGATGACCTGTTGGTTGGAGTTGAATTTGTTGGCAGCAAGGACGATGATGGCACAGATGACAGCAGTACCAAAGAGGTAGATTGCCAGTCGGGAGAGCTTCTTCTGGAGGGGAGTGCCGACATTGACACCGAGGAAGCGGCCGACAGCATCGGTAAAGGTGAGAGTGTAGGCTTCGAGGTATCGGTGAGGCTTGGCAGAACCATCAGGCTTACGCTTCACGGGTCGGACCTTGCTGTCCTTCTTTCGGAGGGCAGCAGCGATAGCACCAATCTCAGTGCAGGTACCGGTAGCAAAGACAATACCCTTGGCTCGACCCTTGGTGACAGTGGAAGAGCTGTAGGCGACGTTGATGCGGTCACCGGGGCCGCAGTTATCGTCGAAAACCTCATCCTCGTTCTTTCGGACCGGCAGAGACTCACCAGTCAACATGGCCTCATCAGTCTCAAAGTTGACGGCCTCGATCAGACTAGAAAAAGTTAATTCGTATACTAGTGACAAGTGCTAGTGCAGCAGCAGCAGCAGACTTACCGAACATCGGCAGGGATCGTATCGCCAACCTTGATTTCCACCAGATCACCGGGAACGACCTCGACAGAGGGGACAACCTTGGAGTCTCCATCACGGACAACTTGAGCGGTGGGGGAGGACATGGATCGGAGCGAATCCATAGTCTTCTCAGCAGAGTATTCCTGGAAGAAACCGACGGTGACGTTGAGGCCAATGATGAAAGCAACGACTCCACCTTCGATCCATGATTTGATACCAAAAGAAACGGCCATGGCCATAATCAACACCTTGGCAGACGTCAGTACAAGAACCCAATGTGGAAATAGATGGCAGGGGTCAGGATCAAGGTGATCATGCGAGCAACCGTCGGCACGCCCGATCAGGAAACATGCAAGCCGGGTGGCGAAAAAAACCGAGATATGCTTAACCATAACTCTGAAAACGATGTGGGGTGCAGAACGTACCAAAGTCATAGCGTTGGCAACCTGGGCAATAATGATCTTGAGGGGCTGGACACCATCAGCCTCACCAAGATCGTTGTTGCCAAACTGTTCATGTCGAGACTTGGCCTCGGCAGATGTGAGGCCGCTGAGAGTATCCGTCTTGAGCTCCTGGACGACTTGGTCGAAGCTGAGAGCGTGAGCAGGACGGCTCATGGGATCGTTGCTCTGGCCCGAGACATGATTGTCTATCGCGGCCTGGTCCTGTTTAGCCATGGTGAAGGTGGTCGAAGCTAGCGAGCGCCAGCTTGAAGGTGTTTCGTGGTGATGGACCCGAGCCGGTCGATGCTGGTAGTGTTTGTAATTCGTAGACAGACCCTTGAGCCTATGTCTGGGGTTTCCTGGAAGGTGTTGCAGGAAGCCTTTCGTCTGGCGTAGGTAGGGTTAGATCAGGTTAGAGATCCTTGGGGACAGAGGTTTCCGGAGAGCAAGAATATCGTGGGGGAGATGGGGAAGTCTTATAGACGTCCATCTTGGACGGCTGGGCATCATCGAGACGGACGAATGCTTATCTCGCCGGCCCTCGTAGTGTCTTGGCTCAAGTCACTATCGGCTTGATGGAGTGCGAGTTCCATCATCTTCTCCAGCGGACCCCACAATGCCAAGCATGGTCCAATTTTTCCTTCTCTGCTGCTGTTTCTCTTTCCAAAGGCGGGGTTTGGATATCTTGGCGATAAGACGAAAAAAAACCTTGGTTGTTGTTGTTGTTGTTGAGCACCCCCCGTCCCGTACCGTACAGCCAACCATAGCTGCAATGTGTGTATGTAGGTACGTACCTCCGCCCGGGCGTCCCTCGGACAAGGCCGGTGGAGGACCTGAGGAACCCCGGGGGACCCATTCTCAGGTTCTGGGGGCATGGGGGTGCTGATTGGTGCATGGCCGCGCCGTTCTGTACGGTGCTGGGCTGCTGAACGGTCCTGGACGGTCGGGGGTGTCGCCGTCAAACGTCATTCAGCCGGTCGGTAGTATCTGTGACGCGGCGTGGCGGTCTCGGCAGCAATTGGCCTTCCTGAGTGGGCAGCGGAGGGCTTGGCTTCAGCTTGGCGGTCTTGGGAGACCAGGGTTAAGGGCTTTCAGAGAGTCATTGTTGCTGAATCCGAACTCGAGCCTTGGAAAGCGTGGAACGGCGGTCATGGCGCTTCGACGAGGGTATTGTCTTTTGTCTGGGGCATTGCCTTGCTCAAAGCCTTGCATCATGCCTGGAGCCTTGCTCATCTGACTCTCTCTCCCTCCCTCTCTGAGGCTCTTCATCGCTTCCCATACCGTCACCGAGGGTGGACCGCAACGTGCATTGGCCCCCATCGTGAACCGACGTTAGACGAAGAAAAGGTTCATGTGTTGGTGGTGATGTGAGGAGAGGAGAGTTGGTGTTGCTGCTCGGTAAATGCACCCCTCCCCCTCAAACCATGACACACACCATCATTTTCTGCTCTTCTCCACGAGAACCTTATTGATTGGTGTCTGTATTTCTGGGCATACATAATTTCCCATCTAGTATTGTCACGTCATTGGGTCGCGGACTCGTGGTCCTCCATCACCGTCTCGCTAGTTCCGTTTTGTTGCTTTGCAGCTTGCACGTCTGGCCATGTTCGACGCCGTCGCATCAAAGCTTGCTTTTCTTCAGTTTTCTGCACGTTGGGAAAGCCAGCCATGTAGGTAATAGGTGCTGTAGTGTCATGTCCAGGCATCAATGAGGTGATTGGAGAGGCGAACGGTGTACAAGGCAATCGCAATGCCAATGCTAAAGAACGGGGCTCGATAACAGTCGATGCTTATTATTGCCTCCCGCCATGACGACCAGCTTGATGGAGATCCATCCATAGAACATACATAAGTACATACAGTGTCTCAACGGGGCTCCGCGTCGCAACACGGCACCGAGCACCATGTCGTCGGCGCTCGTGACATTTCCCTCCGTGGACCGTGGAGATACTGGGGTCGCGATGAGATCTCGAAATGTGTTTGGCTGAGACAAGACATGGGCCTCGTTCACTCGCTGGGCCTCGTTCACGCGTTACATAGGGACACGGAAGCGGTTTCTCAGCAAATCCTTGCCAAGGATGAGGTGCATGCACTGCCACGCTTGGCGAGACCTAAGAGGTGTTAGTCACAGGCTCTTATCTTTGCCCAGAGTCTGAGGGAGACCTTAGCTAGAGCAAGTATCTCGCCGTTAGCGTCTTCCAAGAGGCAGGGGTTGGCTGCTGGGTGCAGAGTGTGAGGTGTTAGTGCGCTAACGGGACGGGACCATTTTGCCACCCAGATGTGATCATCTCTGTCAAGCCTTTAGCGTGCACGTGATCAGAATCCACTCCTTCTAGAAGCCATCCTGGAACATGAGGTACATGGTACGTAATCAATCCTCCACGGGATGATCCAAGATCTCCTCCAACGTAACAATAAGCTTAAATCATCGGCATCTTTGCTGAATGCGTCCCACTATTTCGAGGAGTGCCCTTCAGAGTTCTCTGCGCTATCCCTTTTGTATGCATCATCATCATTCCATCAAGTCGCAAGGGTCATTAGCAGTGCAACAAACGACGAATCAGGTTGAGTCCATTCTGCTCGTTGCAGTTGATTACGAGATGATGCAAGTCTCCTTCATTCTCTACGACTCACGCGCATACATAATACATACACTAGCCCCTGCTGCGTCTCCGTTTACTTGGCACTGGGTCCATTCCCAGATGTAGCCTCCGTTAGAAAGACGGTCTAGACGGTAAAGGTGCAACTGGAGGCGAGGCGAGGCGACGATCCCTTCCTCCACAGAAAAGAAACGAGAGAGACGCCGGACGCGGAGCCGCTGGGGAAAAAAAAAGAAGCGCCGTGTGCTGTAGCACGACCGAGGAATAGGATTCGTCGGTCCACTCATACGGGGCGCTTATGGTTAGCAGCCTCTCTCACAGGCCACTGGCTGGTCGTGTCACATATTGCTCCGTACATGCAAGGCTAGGCCCTCAACATCTGCTACCTAATTGGATCCGCTCTGCAGATGCTTGCTCGGGGCGGACACAGCGGGGTCTCCTCCTCCCCCATGGAGTCCCCTGATCACCAAGAGATAGGACCCAGTCGAGGCTCTTTGTGGCGGAGATGCATCTCTCTTCTGAGAGGATGCTGGGGGATAAACCGGATGTGCTGGCATCAAGGCCACAGCAGTTCGGTACGGACATGGGACTGCGGCGCGTGGGGGGGCACAGAAGAACGCAACACCTTGGTTACTATGGGGGCCGTCAGGCTTGTCCATCTCCGTTTGGAGAGAAAGAAAAAGAAAAACTGGTATGCAGGTCCTGCCTCAAGTCCTCAGCTTATTCGAGTTCCGGCCCGAGTGGCTTATCGTCGCCGCTATTGCCGTGTAATGATACAACGGAAGCGGCAGGCAAAACAGAGGCATCGATGGGATCCTCTCGGGCAGCCTCGGGCGATACTTGGGCACGAGCCATGAGGTTTTATGTAAAATACGACTGTCTCGCGGGAAAAGCGGCCCAATGTCAACAAACATTGGCGAAGCTGGGGATCTGGGGCTGGCGGTTTTTTGACAAGGAATTGCAGGGTCTGCGGCGAGATTCAGGCACGGACTTGAACATGGCCGGGGAGTTGAACAGACTCGGGGAAATTTACCGGCAGATAGAGCGCTCGGCCTTGGATGATGGAACTAACTGTATAGCCTCTGCCAAACGACTATCTATCTCCCTGGGTGTCATAGCTTCCCTGCTGACAGTTGGTTGCGTGAGGCTCTACTTGTCAGCGGTTTATTCCCAGAATACACTGAGCCTCTCGATGCGAGCCATTCACGACCGCAGTTGTTGAAACTGATCAGATTCAGGGATGCAGTTTATCAGCCGCAGGGGGACGTCTGGAACCCTCACAATCTGCCGGTTCGCACAAGAGACAAGAGCTTGGCAAAGATGGAACTTGGCCGAATGCTCACAAGCTCACACAATTGCTCACAAATTCATCGTACCATAAATCGCTTCCCACCGGAGAGCATTCTCTTGGCTTTCAAAGCCCTGGCATAAGCGTCAGATTTCCCCAGCCTTTTGCGCATTTTGCATTCGGCGAGGAGTCTGGGGTGAGCAATACCAATGCAGCCAAGCTTCGTCTAGACCTCGAGGACGAGAAGGCCTCAAGGCGTGCGTTGCTTTTTGGTACCATTTTCCATGGTCAGTTTCTGTGGGGGTTGCAATTATCGTGAACTGAACAAAAACTCGCCTATGCTGAATTATTGCTTCGGGCCTTTTCGGCCTTGTCAACCAAGTGTTGCAGGGGCTGACATTATACATTATACTGCAGCAGAGACAGTACCAATAGGCATATCTATAGCGCAAGGCAGATTTGTCACAGAAAGAAAGAAAGAAAGAAAAAAGACTTGCTACAGGGTGATCGCCATGAAGGGTCCAGCAGGGTTTTCCGCCCACCATGTTAAGCAGCCAAGTCTATACAAGAAGCCAAGGTTAGAAAAGCTTTCCAACACGTGTCATCGAGATACAAGAGTTAGCAACGGCCATCCATGACTCTTCTGTGACAATTGCTTGCTGCAAGAGAGAGAGAGAGACAGAAGGACAAGAAAGCACACGCATCCATCGCTGCAGCTCATGGTACACAGCGGAAACGCCCACACTTTCTCTCTCCCCCCTCAAAGCTCGAGAGCGGAACGGTCGGCGGCCCCACAAGCGTCCCATTGCCAAGACCGGCGGGTGTCTTGGGCTGACGAGGGTGCGAGTCTACGGTGCAGGGATAAAACGAGCGGAGTGGGCGCGGCGGAGCCACTCGCGACAAAGACAAAAACGGCCATCCGAGGAGGAGGACACGTGCCCTCTCTCCCTCCTCCTCTCCTCCGCTCAACGACTCCGGAGCGGACAAGACCCGGGTGCAGCATAGCATCTGTTGAGGGGGGGAGGAGGAGGAAGAGACCGGGACAGACAGATTCAGGAGGAGGATGTAGCCGGATATGTCACTGCATACAAAAGACAAGGACGCTGTGCTTCGCCAAGATGGAAGAAGCATTTGACAAGACCTTGGCTTGCGCTCGAGACCGTGCTGTTGGTGATAACTGAGCCGGTCTGTTGGTGCGCTCCGAAAAATGAACAGATATGACCCTGGACAGAGTTGCCGGTTCGATCAACCTCGTATCACGATGCTTGCGAATTGTACATGATTATCTATTGAAGAAAACCTGGTCGGGATCGTCAATTCATCATCGATTGATGTTGTAAGCCAGAGTATCCAGGAAAGACGTTGCCAGCATAGCGATCTTCAGACATACATAGCCCTCATAGGATATCAGATATGACACGAAACCTGCACACTCGACAAACAATACCAACACATCGAGTTTACAAGTTGGTCAAGTGATCGGACGGTGATAACCTCGGATCGCAAACCCACCTGCCGGATAAAAGGGAGACAACCAACAACCATGACACACAGCTTTAACCCCCAATGTATAATGTATGTATGTAATCCTCACAAAGCCAAGAGAGAGAGAGAGAGAAATATGCTACTTGACTAATGATTAACTTTGTTTTGCCTTTGGTCAATCTCTCCGAAAGATCCATCTTTGTCCCTGTCCGTTATCGGTCTCTTATCTTTTTATTCCCTCTTCTTATCCAAGCTGTAGAGAGCATCATCATACACCACCATGCTCAGCATCACTGTCGGCGTCTTGGCCCTCCAGGGCGGCTTCTCTGAGCATATCGATCTTGTTCGCAAAGCAGCCGAGCATCTCTCTTCCGCAGAGGGCATCTCCAAGACCAAGTTCCACTGCATCCAAGTCCGCACCAGGGAGCAGCTCCATCAGTGCAGTGCGCTCATCATTCCTGGCGGCGAGAGCACAGCCATTTCCTTTGTCGCCGCACAGTCAGGCCTGCTAGAACCGCTCAGAGACTTTGTCAAGTAAGCAGCAGCGCCCGCGCTTGGTGTATCGCTTCACACACTGACCAACATCCGCGCAGAGTTCAGAAACGTCCTGTCTGGGGAACCTGCGCAGGCCTCATCCTCCTCTCCGACGAAGCCAACGCCACCAAGAAAGGCGGCCAGGAACTCATCGGCGGTCTCGCCGTCCGCGTCCACCGCAACCACTTTGGTCGTCAGATGGAGAGTTTCGAATCCGGCCTGATCCTCCCCTTCCTCGGCGACAGCACCCCATTCCCCGGTGTCTTCATCCGCGCGCCTGTCGTCGAGGAAATCATCGGCTCCGAGGACCAACGACCGGCCGTGCAAGTCCTCGCCAAACTCCCCGGCCGCGTTGATAGGATGAAGTCGGGCGTGTCGCAGGCAAACACAAAGGATGATTCAGGCGACATCGTCGCTGTGAGGCAGGGCAATGTGCTAGGCACGAGTTTTCACCCTGAGCTCACAAAGGACGAACGGATACATGTGTGGTGGCTAAAGGAGATTCTCGACCAGCAATAGAATAGATTATAGATGCCAGGACATGGAGGGTATACGGCGTTATCAATGGAAATATTAATTATTACGAGCATGGTAGCAACCACATATTGACTTGTCGTCTCATACTTTTCCTACAGCCGCATCGTATCCCGGTGGTGGTGAAGGTGGCCGAACAGTCTGTGGAGCCGAGCCAACCCCCAGAATCTGGAGAATCTCAACATCACCCATCGACTGCGCCAGCTCAGCCGGCGAAACGCACCCGCCCATGTTCGTATCCGCGCCGTGCGCCTTGAACAGCTTGATCAGCTCCATGTCCCTCCTCGAAATGGCCTGCATCAGCGGCGTCCTCCCCTTCTTATCCGCCGCGTTCACATCAGCGCCCGCCTCGAGCAGAAGCTTGGCCTGATCACTCTTCCCGTGATCAATGGCGTACAAGAGTAGCGTCTCGCCACTGCTCATCTTCTTCTTGGTGTTTGATCCAGCGTTGAGCAGCATCCTCACCAGCTCTGTGCTGCCTGTCTCCATGGCGAAGCATATGGCTGCCACGCTCCACGTGCCGTCCGATACATTGGGTGACGCTCCGTGGTCGAGAAGCATCTTGACCATTCGGATCTTGTCAGCCGGCGAGAGCTGTTTGTCGCGCAGTACGAGAATGAGAATCGGATGGCCGACGAGATCCTTTGCGTTTGCGTTGGCGCCGTGCTCAAGGAGAAGCTGCGCCATCTCGAGCTTTCTCTTTGCGATGCTGTCCGCGAGCACAGACAAGCCACTCAAATTCTTTGCGCTTGCGTTGGTGCCGCTGTCGAGAAGAAGCGTCACCATGTCCATCCTGTCCTGGCTCGCTGCAATCGCGAGAAGCGAGTTGCCCGTGACGTCTCCAGAGTTGGGGTTCGCGCCATGTTTCAGCAGCAAACGCACAAGCTCAATGTTCCCCTTCTTCACAGCCTGCGCGATCATCGGCCGTCCAGAGAGATTCGTCACGTTGGGCTTGGCACCGTTCTCGAGCAAAAGCTGGATACCCTCGAGATTCTCGCTGTTGCACACGTCGACAAAGTACGACTGTCCGGACCAGCTCGCTTGGTTAACATTCCACGTACCCTGCTGGATGAGAAGCTTCGCGACGGCGATGCTTCCAACTGATGCAGCCAGAAACACGGGTGGTAACTTCAAGTCCCTGGACGTCGTGTCCGCACCAGCACCAAGGAGATAGCGAACAGCATCTTCCTGGTTGGCCAGGATGGCGCAGCTCAGAGGCGAATTGCCCTCTCCGTTGCGTCCGTTGATGTTTGCGCCTTGCGTCAGCAATCCTTTCAGCTGGTGCACGTCGCCACGAAGAGCTGCTTGACAGAGAGCCGTGGATAAAGGATCAGGCTTCGGCCAAAGACCTGATGTCATGGCCTTGAACGAATTCGTCAGTGAGGAGAGACCCTTTGCGAACCCAGATCCCCCTCCGCTGGGTGATGCACAGCTCGGTGACTGAGACGAAGAAGCCTGCGCAGGTTCGTACGGCGGAGGTTCAAGATCGCCACCCGGAAGAGGTCCTTTGCTAGTCGATGCAATAGAGTCGCTTGGCGCTCCACCGAGAAGTACATCCTTTGTCTGCGAAGCTTGATGGCATGCGACATTGACATGCCCAAAGACCTCTTTACCTCCAGGACTGTCGAGGGTATAATCCTGCTCATCACGACTCGATCTGAAAAAGGCAGCAATCAGCAAAAAGCACACAGCGGTGCAAAGCAAAACGTACAAAGAAAGCACCTTGGCATAAAACGCAAATAGCCGGGTAAAAGCCACAACAGCGTCATTGTAAACCACCATAAATACCTCGTCCAGCAACGGCAGCGTCTCGGCCTGCAGCCTCATGACCTGTTTGTTCAGCACCGTGGTAATAACATCGCACGATCCCAGCGTCTGGCCCAGCGTGTTCTGCACCCGTGAGGAAATGACGCTCGCGGCGTTCAGAGCCGCCTCAAGCTGTCCGACATGCTGATGCAGCAGATACAGCCTAGTCGCAAAGATTGACAGACGCTCGTTGGGTGATTCGAGTGTACTGTTTAGCTCGTTGAGTTCTTCCGCGCTCGACAGCACCCGATGGGATATCGTCGAGCCGAGTGACGTGAGCGAGATGACCGAGAAGCCGTCTCCGTCCATCGTGTGGAGATGGATTGTTATGTATGTGTGTGTGGGGGAGACGAACAAGACTAGAGTAAGCCGTGGTTTGGGACAATTTATATTTGATACTTGATGATCCGGATACCTCCTGCCTGGGAATAATCGTCTCGGCTGATCCCCGTTGCTAGGGCTGAATACGCCTTGGCATAGTAAGGCTGATTGAGAAACGAGTACAGCGTCGTGTGTGCTTACGCGGTCAATTGGCTGCGACACCACGTGTAGATGGCGGCACAGTTGAAGTAGACGAATAGAGGCTCAGCTTCTTGCTTGGTTGCCTCTGAGGCTGGGATCTACCCGACTGCAACTACACCAGTACAAGCATGTCTTCCAGGTTCTCGCGTATAGGTTTACGAAAATGGCGTATAGACATGACGACGTTTGTGATTGATGTATCAGAATGGAGAAAGACTGCTATCGACTACAGTTCTTGTGAATCCCCATTTGTAAAAACCTCTTCGCTTACGCCATCTCGCATTACGCCCTCACAATGACAGCCAACCCCTTTCCATATTCCTTCCGTCTTCTTTCTCTATTTGGGTCTCACGGGCTTAGACGTGACGCCTTGGACAGGTTGATCCTTGGCCACATCGGGTCTTGACATGAGGAAAAAGAAGCCTGCGCCGATTGCGAGGCCTACTCCGCCCAGCATCATGGTCTGCGAGCTGCAGCATTCATCGTTAGACCAAGGTATTCGTTGATGACCGCTCATTCTAGGCAGAACTCACTTTTGGCCTTTGCCCATGGGCTTGTCCTGAGATTTCGGTCCAACAGGGTCCTTCTCATTGTTTCGGAGCTGCGTCGTCGTGCGGAAGCCTCGTTGAATGGCAGGCATTGTTGGGCGTAGAGCCATTGAAGATTGTGCGATGCGAGTAGACATGATGGCAGACATGATGGTTTCTGATATCGTCGAGCTACTGCTGTGTTATCGTGATTCGGCGTTTTTCTTTCGTTCCGAGAGAACTTGGGTTGATGATGGAAGATAACAATTGCAGAGCAGCTATCAAAGACACCAAAGCTCTCCAATATGAATGACGTCCATCATGAGCTCAATTGACACATAGTGAAAGTGAATCAACAGTGGGACACAGGTCATGGCGTCATTGATGCGTAGGTGCAATCGGCCACTGTCATCATCACCGCAGAATTAATTCGGCAGTAAAAACATATCATTCCCATCTGTAGAGAATCAAACATTGCTTTATACAAATGCAAGTATCACATTGACCTCGTGTTCGGCTTTCACTCACAACTCGGCAACTCGTGTCTGGTTCATCAACATTCCATCTTCGCTCTCGATAATTAAAATAAATACGTAAAATTTCCCTTCTATGATGCTCCTAACGTCTATGCCTGCTTTTCCCAAAGGTGTCCTCTGATCCTGGCCAAATACTATCATGTATTCAGTCTAGAGCAATCGCAATCATCATCATCATCATCACAAAGCTGAGCTACAAACTCGCCAAGCGCTTCGGATCGACTGCCGGACCCAACATCGTTTGGGTATCAACCATTATTCGTAAAATCCCCATATGCACTAGACGCAGGACCATGGGTAAGAAGAGTTTCTGTTTTTGTTGTAATAGAGATTTCTCGGCTTTGTCTCCTGGAATGCTCAGCTTGTCGATCCACCTTTTACGACCAAGATGCGCCGAGATTCGATATGAGGCTGGTGCCGACCGAACCTTTGCCCAAACTGCTGCTATCGCTCTGAAGCAGAGAGAATTGCTGCAAAGGCTCAGGTTCAAGCCGTCAATGAACCTACAAGACCTTGGAGCGACCATGTCGGTATCAAGCATTGGCATGCTCCCTCCAACGGCATCACGGCGCCCACCAGCCCCTGCTGCCCCTCAGAGTAGTGCTTGGGTTCCTCTTGATTCGTGTCCAATACTCTTGGGTATATCCAACTACCGTGAAAAGATCCGAAGAGACATATCCACGCTTCCAGTAGCAATGACACAGCGAATCTGCACGTCTTGGGGCGCTGTGGCCGCCTTCTTCGGAGTCCCGACATCGCCGTTGGCCTCCTCGGTCGCACCCTTGTCCTTGATAATGGGCGGCGCCCATCTCAGACATGTAATAAAATGCTCGTGTGCTCCTTGGACAACCTTGACACACTTTCCTTCCTGGCTCAGGTCCCAGCATCGAAGTGTTTTGTCGTCGGATACAGACAAGAGAAACTTGCCGCTCGGGTGGAACACAAGGCCTCGCACCCAGTTATCGTGGCCAACCAAGGTTTTGATGCAAGTTCCTCGGCCGTCCCACAGCTTGATCGTTTTGTCTCTGCCGCCCGTTGCCATGAACTCGGCCGTGCTGCTGGCTGGAGGGGCCCTCTTTACTCCAGCTAGAGTAGCCAAGTGTGAATATGCTGTAGGTGGCGCAAAGGTGCAGCACTCGACGTAATGCTCGTGGCCAATCATGACCAGTTTCGCTTCAGGGTTCGGTACAGAGATATCCCAGAGTCTCACGGTTCGGTCGTTGCCGGTCGATAGTAGGTATTTCCCATCTAGAGAAGGAGCCACGTCGCGAATCCAGTCCGCATGCCCTCGTATCGTCTTGACGCAGTATCCTGTCGTAACATCCCATATCCTCACTGTGACATCTCGACTGGCGCTCGCGAGCAGATTGCCGGATAAGGGCGCCCCAGGAGCTCCAGAGGGTATAAATCGGACAGCGCTCACGCTGTGGTCGTGGCCTGGTAATGTCCGAATGTTTTGGTAGTCGTTCGAGGGGTCCCACAGCTTAATAGTTAGATCGGAACTGCAAGATGCGAGCAGCGTATGGCCTTTCGGGCCACCGTAATCGAGATCGAGAACCGCCTTGGTGTGGCCTTTTACCGTCCTCTCGAGCTCGCCAAATTCCCAATCCCAGATCTTGATCGTGGCATCTTCATCTCCAGACGCAATGGACGAGAAAATAGGGTGAAAGGCGACGCAGTTGATGGGTGTTCGATGTGATTGAAGGACGTGTCGGGGAGGAGCGGATGGGAGCCACGAAGCAGCGTCTCCTCTGCGGTTGGAGAGAGATGTCGGCGTAGCACTGTTGAGTTCTGTCTGGAGGGCCTGGGTTTGAGCTTCTAGATCCATGATCTAGCGAGTGGCCCGATTAGCGAGGATGCAGCAAGGCGCAATCAGCAGCAGCAGCAGTGTCGTACCTTTTTTTGTAACCGCACAACACTCGTCCATTTCTTCTCGAGCAGGGTCTCGTACTTCTTGGCGGTGGCAGAGTCAAAGACATCTTCTCCGATGCTGAGCTCGGTTCTCAAAGCATTGGCACTATCTTGTAGATTATTTGCGGCGAGGTATGCGATGATGGATTTATGTCTGCAGCACGGTCAGATGGGCAAATCACAAAGCTCCAGAAGCTCCCCAGTACGAACAGCTCCTCGGCCTGCCGGCTCGTCAACGTCCGGCTCATTTTGGCGGTGTTTCGCTCTGCTCAGAAGAGCGGTGGTGCCAAAGTTCCGTATGCAAAGGTAGGTAGGTATCGTAATTCCAGGAGCAATCGTCTGCGAAAGCGGTTCGTGGAGAAAACGGCGGGGGAGGGGCGGCGATGTTTTTGGTGGGAGCTCGTCTGTGACGTGTCTGTCGGAGAGAATGCGCTGAAGAAGAAGGATAGTAGCTGGCCAATGGGGAGCTTGATCGGAGGCTGGTTCAAGAGCGGTAAGACAAGAGCACAAAGAAGCTTCAGAGGGTACCGACTTGAAAGAAATGCGCAAAGAGAGAACGACGCGGTTTCGCCAGGGGTCAACCTCACAAAGAGCGGTGCAGCCAAAGCCAAGGCCTGAGCTAAACCGCTGCCCAAGATCACGTGCGCGTCTCGATGAGGTTACCCTATACCTTTTAGCCAACTGACAAACACCAACGGTTTTCTCCAATCCCATGACAGGAAAGACGACAGGTTTGGCTTTCATCTTGTTGGAAATTGCATATAACTGAAAATTTCTATGGTTTTTTTTATTTTTTATTTTTTTTTTAGCTGAGTAGGCATGGGTGGTTGGCGTATGTCATTGACCCTTACATCTGGATGCATGTATCAACACCAGTCACATCATCGTGGGCCATCCCAGCTTCTTCGAGCCTGGGAGAGGTCGTCTCAAAATGAGGTTAATATAGGATGCAAGACTGTTATATACCTTTGGCCTTGCGGTAGTTATTGGCATCATGAAGGTGTCTATGTAGGAACTTATGAGACTTATCAATACTCATAAAGGATACGTATAAACTCCATCTAGAACACCATAAGAATCGATTCACAAGACACAATGCTCCAGCTTTCAACCGGAAAGACAAGAGAATTATTTGTACTAAGAACACCCATTTCACCAGAACCTAACGAGAAGATATACACCCATCTACAAAAACCTTTTTCACAAGGGAGAATTCCCATGACTTGTCTAGCTTGTCAATCTACTCGAAACACCAGCTCGCATGTTTTCACTTGGCGAGTGATGGATGACAAGCGTTGATGATTAGGGGCTCGGACACGGTCCCAACCCTAATTCAACAGCTTATTATTCCACCTAGAATCCCATCCCACTCACACATATCTGATCGTAAAAGAGTCTCAAGCCTTCAAGTTGAGGTGCATGCAGCCCTCCTCCTAGGTAGGATACCGAGAGAGCTAGACTACATGCAGAATCTACGTATGAGGGGATAAACCGTGACCTAACAAGTATCTATAAAGTTCAATGGCTTGGATTCTCTCGTCCGATGATGAGCACGAGAGCCATGGCGCGGTTGAAAAGTCAATCGCTGTTCGATCGGCGTGTTGACATAAGTGGCTGTTGTATCTTGATGAAATTGATGGGAAATGACTGAAATTACTATAACGAACTGATTCGTAGGGTATCTGGTCCAAGATAAACAGAATAAAGACACCGCTTCATTAATGCCCGCTTTTGATAGCGTATAACTTTGGAACTCTCACATGCCTCCCCCTCACGGGACTACCGTTGTGTCGTTGTCTGCTGAAACTCTGTATGCACTCGAATACCCTGCAATATCTCCTCACTGCTCTCATTATCGCTGTCCTTGGATTTGTACGTCTTGGTGGTAAGCTCAAATCCCTCCATGTCAGGCCTCAGCGGAGCGGCAGTCTGGGTAAACGTTGGTCCCTTGATCAAGCCGGCCGAGTCGTTCTCGTCGGGAAGTCTATAGAATGTGCTTGACGAAGTAGAGCCCGAGTGCGAGCTCCTCGCTGCAGCAGTGTCCCCGTGTGACTTGAGTCCCTTGGCTGACTTGTCACCTTTGGACCCGAATGTCGCTCGCTGTGTGCTGCGTACGGTCGATACGAGACTGCTCAGACCGGTAAAGCGGACGACGAGTCTGAGGACGGGCAGCATGGTCGGTAGATTTGCTGAGACGATCCCAGCAGACATCTCAATCGCGGTCCAACCCACCGTCGGCGCGAGCGTGTAGCTCGGATCGTTGGCATCGTAGGTGAAGAGCACACTGGTTCGGTACGCCGAGGCGAAGACGACGAAAGAGCCAATGGCAAAAGCTGCAGTGAGACCAAGCTTTTCCGGCCGGCCGAGCTGGAGCTTCCAAATGGGCGGCAGCGGCAGACACAGGATGACCATGTCAGTAAAGATGGTGGAGGCGGCGTTGGCGATCCATGTGCCGACTTGGTTGATGCAGTAGCCCGGTAGGTCAGGGTACCACAGCTTCTCGACGGGGACGCAGATGAATATGAAGAGAAAGGTGATGCAGATGACCCACGCAAAGACAAACGTCCCTACTAGCCAGGCCATCTTTTTGAAATAGGGCACGCGGAAGATGCGGTAGTACATGAGCAGCAGACTGAGTTTTGTCCAGCCGAGATTCCATGCGTACAGCACCTCTGCGACGACGAGCCACTTTGCCATCATGATGATCTGAGGCACTGGGACCTTGTCGGCGTGAAGGCCCATGCCGTTGGCGTGCATGGCAAAAATGAAGCCCACGACAGCCAAGTTCCAGGCCTGCAGTCATCAGCATCTGTCGTGTAAGCTGCAAGCAGGGCGACTCACCATGGAGAAGAGAATCACATAGTCATCCCACCAGAGCTTCTGGGCTTTGAGATGCCGACTATACAGTCGTAGAACACACGACGCCAGAGCCAGGATCGTCATGGAGACGACTACCTCGACCGTCCATGGTTGAATGTTTTCCTTGTCAAAGCCGGGCAGGCCAGGGAACATAGATTTGTCCGACGACATGTTGATACGACGACCATGAACAAAGAGAGAGAGAGAGAGAGAGAGAGAGAGAGAGAGAGAGAGAAAGAGGCAGAAATAAACAAGTAAAATCAATTATGGGAGGTCTAAAACATATTTACATCTAAGCAGGCTAGCAGGGCAGCTTGTCTTCTCCCCGTCTTCATGGACCGACTTCATGTGGGACCGGCAAGTCTCTTGACGCAAGCCGTCTGATACCTCATACTCCTCCAGAGCGACAAAAAAATCGACTATATGATACGTACCCAGTAGCACGATCTAACGTTAGTGGCAGTTTGACTAAAAAGGGTCTGGTTACATAGCTTGCGGAGCGGAAGAAGCCATCTCTGCCCACAGTATCAAGGTGGGTTTTCCTTTTTCAGTAACTCATGTACATAACATGTAGACTAAGAAGTCGCCTCAGACTGAGGATTGAGTCATGTGAATATTGGTTGAGGAAGATGATGGTGAGTTTATCAACACCTCTAGTTAATCTGTACTCGGTACAAAACCTCTTGTATACTACTTCAATTGCACTCTACATCTAAAGTCTTCTTTCCTCCATTCAGTACCTGGATAATCATGTCACTATGTCAAGCTCAATACCAAGACGTCAAGGAACTGCTTTTGCCACTTTAGTCGTGAACAAGAGCTTCTCAATGGGACTCGGTAGTCGCTGACATAGGATGACATGATCCAGGACCAGGGTACGACTCCGGAACGCGGTGAAATTTCTTCTTCTTCTTCTTCGCCTTCACCGGAAATAGCGTACCTACACCACGGCATCGGGTATTAATCCCTGACGGCTGGCCAAGACGCTCTGACTGATAAGCAGCGTTGCAATCGGATCGGGTGATATGTGGAGATGCCGAGGAACTGCATTATATTGAAACGAAACGAAGAGTTTTACTCGCCAATCCTGCATTGGACTTGTACCATCCCTCGAGAACTCAGTCTCATAGTTTGACACAGCAGAGAAGGGGCACAATCAACGTGGATAGCTCATACCAACGGTCCGGCCCGTTGTATAACGCTCAAAGGTCTTACCGCATTAGAGTTGCGTGTTACGGATGCGGTCCGTAACGACTCGGCGTGGAACGGCGCCGTCTACTTCTCGGTGCAATATCCTCTTCTGGGCATGAGTCTGGCCACTCTGCATTCCCTGCCCCTGATCGCCGCTGGGTTGATGCTCGTTCTCAGCGGTAGGTACGTATGGTCTACTATTCATACATAGGTAGCATGTTCTTAGCCCCTTCGTTTTCTCTCCCATCACATCATATCCTTTCTTCTCAGCTTTCCACCCCTTGGTCGATCTAATATCATTTCCATTTCCATTCCATACACACACAATGGCTGCTAGAACGACAATCAAAGTTCCCCACCTCGGAGGCATCGATGCCGGTTATCGTGTCTCGGGAAGTGGCATCGACCCTAGCAAGCCCACCGTCGTCCTTGTCAACTCCATGTGCACCACCTCGTCTCTCTTCGAGGCTCAGTTCGAAGCAAAGAACCTGACCGACGCTGTCAATCTTTTGGCCGTCGAGCCTCTTGGCCATGGTGCCACCAGCACAAAGTCGGAGCACTTCACGTACTGGGACTCGGCCATCATGAACCTCCAGGTTATGGAGGCTCTTGGCGTCGACAAGGCATTTTCCCTGGGAACCAGCGCCGGCGGCTGGATCGTCGTTCGCATGGCTCTTCTTGCCCCTGAAAAGGTACGTTCCTGTTCCCCGACATGGTAGTCTATCTTCTGCGGTTCCCAGGCGAGTGCCACTTCGCATCCGCAACCCCAATCAAGTAGAACCCCGGTCTAACACGTCCCACTCTTTGACAGATCCTCGGTCTGCTACCTCTTGGTACATCCATGGACTACGAGTCCTCTCAGACCCGCGAGAAGGGCTGCTGGGACCCCAAGACACAGCTGGGACCCTTCTTCGAGAGCTGGAGCAGCCCAACTCCCACCCCAGACTTTGTCGTCGACCAAGTCTGGCGTGGTCTTGTTTCATCAGTGGGCTTCGGAAGCAACCCCTCTCCTGAAACACTCTCTTTCTGGGATGAAACGCTCAAGCAGGTCTATCGTGGAGATGAGGGCCGAAAGAAGCTGCGTATCGCCGTCGTTAACCTCTTTGAGCGTGATGGTCTCCTGCTTCGCTTGAGAGATGTCAAGTGCCCCGTCTACTGGCTTCAGGTGAGTGATCAAGACTCGCTGCCTCCACATATTAAGCTAATAATAACGTCTAGGGCACCGCGGATCCCGTGTTTGGAACCATTGTTCCTACGGAGCATATCAAGCTATTCACCTCGAGCCCCGAGGCTACACTTGACTTTGTTGAGGGAGGTGGACATTATTTGAGCGCTACCAACCCCAAGGAGGTCAATGAGGCTATTCTCAAGATGGTTAATAAGTATCCCGTACACTTGAAGTAGATATGAAACATACAAAGCGTTTGAATACCTCGAAAATCTGGGGAATGATATTCTCGAAGCGTGGCGGATGCTAGGGGTGGCCACCCGGCGGGACGGCGTTGAACTCTACCCGCCGGCATTGCATTCCCATATAATTTCCAAAGCTCAAGACATGCCAGCTCTCGAAGATAGCGTGAATGAGTATTAATTACTGTATGTAGTAATACCAGATAGCCGCTGTACAGACTTGGCCAATAGTCCATTGCCTTCGTTGGTGTTTTCTGCATGAACGAACAACTTTTCTGACTGGAAGAGAGCACAATGCCGGTATGGGTCATTATTAACAGTGTTTTCAAGACCACCCATTAGACAGACAAGTCATGACCTGGAAACAATCCTTTAGTGACATGTCCTAGTTCCTAAACAGCCGCTTCAACGACCAACATATCGGTTGGGCACACCTAGACGCGCAGCCAAGACAACAAGAGCTGTCAGCTCCATAAACGGAATCTAATTTTATCTCCCGAAACTATCACTTCAATCATTGAAACACGGCGCGAGTCAGAGAGATGCTGATCTTTATACCTATCCGCACCGTTATCCACTAATCCCCATAGCGCGTTCCTACCTTCGTCATGATCGACATTGAGCTAGGGGAGTAAAACGAGTTGATTTCAGTTCCCGAGCTTATCTTCATAACGCAAGTGGCGAGATAACCCGCGTTAAGGGGAAGTTGGTGAGCTGTGGTAATAGGTACATCCCATATGATATGGTTGCTGTGTTATATGCTATATGTCCTAGAATCTATAGTCAACATTCGAGAAAACATACGAGAAAACGTACGAAAGTAAAATGAGCTTTAGTAAAGACTTGAGAAGAGGTCATAATAGACTGGTCAACCTCAAAGTACCCAGATGGGTAGAAACCAGCAAGTTGGGCAATTTGCTTTCAAGAACGACACACTCAATGCCATTTTTCAGCACCGAGCAAGATCCTACTGTAGTTGCATCTTTATTTTGATGGAAAGTCTCTGTTTATTATGCTAAGAACTGGGTGGTTGCACTATGAATGACTATACAGCGGGCTCAGTGTCTTGCTAACATATCAACGGCTACTCGCCGTGCGTAGAATAAACAACCATATTTACCATAACCCATATGTCCCCCTTACGCTCCCTCGAAGCTCTATTATTATCGCACTGTAACTCCTTGGGCTGCCATGGACCCCAAAGTTACCCATAGCCATGGTACAGCCTCCCTAACGATAACCACAGCATAATTGAACCCCATGATCCATCAAAACGCAATCAGGCGAGCCGAAGAAAAGAAGCCTCGAATGCCATTTTGCACGGCGGCGAAGCGCATGAACCTGCACGACTCACTTTCCAAGTGATTGATGAGTCCGGCCAAAGTCGTGAACTCTTTGAAGCACGACCTGTTTGGGCAGTGATAGAGATCTTGTTGGTGCGTGGGTGACGCCAGGTGCTGGTTTAGACTCGACAGATGCCTAAACAAGTTGTGGCAGAGATAGCATTCGTATTGACCATAACGCGGGTTGAAGGCGAGAGACGTCGCCTCATAGGATACGGTACCGTGCCACTCGAGGAACTTGTTTGAGATGAAGCCGTTTGGATCACGCCGTCGGACTTCTTGGTACAGCCTGTCTCGATCGAGGGGGGCGTTGGGGCAACATCCGCGTTCAAGATGATGAACAATACCGGAAGCGGCTCGATAGCCTTTTCGACAGAAGGGACAAACAACTCCCTCGTGATGGCTCAGATACCTCGAATGCCCTGAGCAGCTTGAGCGGCGGTGTCGTGTCGAGTTCAGATGCTGACATGCTTGGCCTCGCAAATCAACATAACTACAAGTGACATACCTGGCGCATGTTGTTCCAATGAGAAAACTCCCGCTCGCAGTCTGAACAGTAGAGATGACAGTTGATCTCGTGATTCTTGCACCCCTCGTCACTGTTGAAGTAGCGATCGCAAAGTCCGCACTCGAAATTCGGAGGAGAGTGTCCAGTAGCATAACAATGCTGTTCACGGGCTTGGAATCCCGAAGGGAACTCCCGCTAGTAAGTTCCGCAGAGGAAGACCATAGCGAGAGAGAGGAATACGTGAGTTTATTAACCGCCCGGAAGCGTTCGTTATCAGGAGAACAACGCCGGATAATGATTGTTAAGGGAAGAAGCTTGGGGCTTTGGGGAGTTGAAATATGAGGATTGAGAGTAAAAGGAGCCCAGGAGCGTAGCAGAGCTTGAAGAAACAGGGCAGGCGATAATTGAGTTGTTGCAAATAGGCAATGGAAGAGAGAAGGTAGTAGTTCGCATGCTTCCTGCATCCCAAGTTATGAATAATGATGCGGCTCGCTGCTACCTCTTCAAGATTGGGAGAAAAGGGTCACCTCTAGGTGAGGCACCTGCTGAGAATGTACAACACTACACGACTCGCTCGCAAGGTGATTGACAAGAGCCGCTAGCGTGTGGTAAACTCTCTCTGACAAGACTGTTTAACAGAATGGTACAGGCTCTGCTGGCGTCTTGGGGACTCAAGATGCTGCTTCAATGCGTGGAGGGAGTCGTAAAACTTGTGACATAGATGGCACCTGAATGCTTCGACCCGCGGATTCCACGATGCTCGCGGGTTGATGCTGCAGGTCTTTTCTCCGTACCATTCAACATCCCTGTTGGAGATGAGACCAGCAGGATCGCGAAACTTGGCGAGTTGATAGAGTTTATCACAGAAGTTATGTTGGTGGCTCATCAACCAAGATCTGTGAAATGCTCAAGAGTGTGTTCTATACGTAGCTAAAAGTTTCCTATAAGCGAGATACAAGATCTGGACCGCTGGTGTTCTGTGTTGTGGTAAGAGTTCGTACAGTATGCCTTTCAACGTTAAATTAACACCAACGGCTCAATTGACGAGTAAAAGACACAAGGGCAATCATTCATAGAGTCGGCTGAAATAGCTGTAACCATAGTACATACGTAAGATATCTCCCACAGCTGATAGGAAAACAAGAAGCGTAGACTAGACTTCGCATCAAGTCAAGTACCACAAGGTATCTGAGTTTTTTTATGAGCACTTGGTTGAGCTTATGAAATACCGAGATAGTCTTTTTGGAAATGAAGGAAACTCATAATAAAACATTATAATCAAAGCAATAATTCATCCTTGGGGTTGTCAAGATCCCGCATATAGCTAGTTCTTCGCCCCGGTGCTAAACCTCTTACCATCATAACAAGAGTTTAAATCACAACAACTTACATTCAGAACATGACAGCGAACAAATAAAACGAGCCCCTTATCCATATAAATGGGGCTTAGCTGAACTTGTCAACTTTTCTAGGCAATAGTCGCGAAAGGACGCGCTGTGCCTTGGTTCGTACGACATAGGCACGTCCAAGACTGAGATCCATCGAAATACAACCTTACCCCCAATCACGCTCATCACTCATAGAATTCTTCCGGGATGAAGCATGTTACACTATTCTTCACGACTTGTGGCTTAATGGTAGAAAATAAGTGTGGTTGAAAGCATGGTATCTCCCCGTGTTTCAAGACTCTCATGAGGAACTTGAGACTTGAGTTTGCTTCAGCAATGATCGGCTAACAGGCACCGAGTATAAGTCAATCACGATTCGGAAATATAGGGCATGCCTATACGTTAGGATTCTAGCTCTCAAGTTGCGATTATAATCTGGCAGGGTATTGATCCTCTGGCTGCCACCGCACTCATAAAAGTTTCCGGTCGTCTCCACTCCCCTGGCTTGGCAGTTTACTCCCAAGACTTTTGATATTAAAGAATAGCTGAGGTTCAATATGCTTTGATGGTCGTACTAGACCCAATCATGCTGGGCCATGCTCCTCATCACCTGTCTCTTGGCTTGCAAGTCCCAGCAGAGTAGAACCCGTGAACTCGCTCCTAGCGAGCCTTGTGACGGCAAAAAAGTCGCACCCCCGGAAAGGAATACGCGAACAAAATAACCTCGGACGTTGGAGAGGGAAGCACAGGAGATATTTCAACAATACCAGGATATATCAGGTCAGCGAGCTGTCGAGAACACCGACAGCGCCGAATTACCGCCGCTCGCAGGGCCCGTTCGCCGGTCACCTGGCGTTTCACAACTCACCTTTCATCTCCGCCATTCTGATCTGAACGCGGAGGGAATGAGGAGTCCCCAGAATGTCCCGGATTGCTTCACTCTGGAGTGCTGTGCTGTGCTGTGCTGTGCAGCTGACTCCTCTCGCAGCCGTGGGGAAGTCGGTCCTCCTCCACAATTAAGAGGAGGCCATCGCGGAGCTTCGGTCGTCAATTCGTCCCGAGGAAGTGAAAATAGGGGCATGAGATATTTTACTATGCTGCAAACGGGCCTTTTTTTTGAAGCTGGAGGATATCCGTTCTCCAGCGACAGGCATGAAGCTCCGAGTAAACGGCCGGCTCTCCACGGCTCCGGGTGGGTCCTCAGGAACCATGGGAAATGATGCCAGGTCCGGAACAGATTTTTCCTCTTGTTGTCGGTTTGGGGCGGTTTTTCTTTCTTTCTTGGATTAATGCGGTTCTTCAGATTGCTCCCAGGTCGTCAACGGGTGATGAGTAAAAGCGGTCTGTAGGTGAGGTCACGTTAAGGATTGCGAAAGAGAGAGGAGATGGTGCATCGGTCAAGGCCGAATGTGACATAACGCGTTAGAAGATCTATCTATGTATTCATCTGCCGGGACTCTTTTACTGTGTAAGTCGTCCGAGTACCTTGGCCAAGACTGACTGACCCACTTGGCAATGATGATGAGACTTGACGACGTAAAGTAAAGTCTGGGGGAGAGGAGAGGAGAGGAGAGACTGCACTCCAAGATGACAGACAATCCCCCAGATCTATCCAACGTTGTGGTTGTGCTAGACTATACTATACTATACACAGACAGCAGTACAGTAGCATCATCCCGCAATCTCTTCATGTTGCTTCCCCCCCCGTGATCGACGTGGGCTTGCGTATATCGCACCGAGAGGATGCCGTAAGCCTAGACATTGGTCAGTTCTTGGCCGGCAAATTGGGGGGGGGGGCAGCCATGGGGATTAAGCTTACCTGGAGCTTGACGTCATGCTCAAACTCAACACCAACAACATCATCTCCACACACAAAAAAACCTTTTGCCAAGTTTGCAAGGACATGTCTACGTACCGCACGCAGCGCAGCTCGTTAGTCGCTCGTTGCAGCCCCAGGAAACCCCATGATGCCAAGGGGAAAACGGCATCCACATTCTTCCAGAAAACCCCAATCATCCGCTGCCCCCCCTGCACCCCTGCACTGACTCGCTCTGCTCTCCAGCTGCAGCTTGGACAACCGCGTAACGCCCGCGTCTACAGGCTTGCAGTGCAGGCCTGCAGCTGGCTCTGCTCACCTGGTCGTTCGCCTTGTACCGGCCCAGAAAAGGCCAAGACACGACGGTTATCTAACGCCACTGACATCGGCCCTTTCCTACAGGATCGTTAGGGCGTAGAGACTTGGACCTACCGCTCTCCCGTGCGGCAGCCCTCAAACGGTGGACATACTTGATCATGATGCTCTCTTCTTCTCCATGACGACTGCCAAGTTTGGCAACTGATGCCCCAGAAAGAAGACGGACCTGTACGGGACCCCCGGTTTCCTTCTCCTGGCGTGATGATGGATGATGGGGTACACGCTGAGCTCTGCAGACCTTTTTTTTCGTGCCCCATCTCTGTGATACGGCTCTCCAGTTTGCACATCTTTTATACCCCGGGTCTCGTCTTGTCTTGGAGAATACATAAAAAGACGCCCTCCCGCCCTACGCCACTTCCAATTAGATCTTCACTCTAGTTGCAATATTCCCTTTCCCAACAGACCCATCGAGACAACTGTGCACGATGCTGGGTCAAAGGTACGTTGTTCCCTTTCACTACGCTTTCATCTCGTCGTTGCTAATCATCCTCATCTTGCAGGTCTATCAAGGTCAACGGCGCCGACTGTGGTGTCGAGGCCATCCTCTTGGGTGTCATCACGTCCATCGGTGGCTTCCTTTTCGGCTACGATACCGGCCAGATTAGTGGTATGCTGCTTTTCACCGATTTCAGAGATCGGTTTGGCCAGAATGGACCGCCCGGAGACAGGACATTCGATCCCATCACCCAGGCTACTATGGTCGGTCTCATGAGCATTGGAAGTTTGATCGGTGCCCTTTCGGGCGCCTATACTGCTGATTGGTGGGGACGACGAAGGAGCATGACCTTTGGCGTCGGCATCTTTATCATTGGCAATGTTATCCAGATCACGGCGATGCAGTCCTGGGTTCACATGATGATGGGGCGATTTGTCGCTGGTCTTGGCGTTGGCAACCTCTCTGTTGGCGTTCCCATGTTCCAGTCTGAATGCTCTCCTCGAGAGATCCGTGGTGCCGTTGTCGCCTCCTACCAGCTCATGATCACCATCGGCATCCTCATCAGCAACATTGTCTGCTATGGCTTCAGAGAGATCCAGACGGACAGCGCTTCCTGGCGTGTCATCATTGGCCTCGGAATCTTCTTCTCTCTCCCTCTGGGTATCGGTATCCTGGCTGTCCCCGAGTCGCCCAGATGGCTTGCTTCAAGGGGTGACTGGGAAGGCGCCCAACTATCTCTCGGCCGTCTTCGTGGCATGAAGCACAACCTCCAACACGCCCTTGTCCAGGATGACTTGAAGGAGATGCGCGATATTCTCGAAAAGGAGCGTCAAGTCGGCCAGGGTGGCTGGATCGAATGCTTCAACCCCAACAGTGGCATTCCCAAGCTTGTCTGGCGTACCTTTCTTGGTTTCTTCATCCACTTCCTGCAGCAGTGGACCGGCGTCAACTATTTCTTCTACTACGGTGCTACCATCTTCGAGTCTGCTGGTGTGGAGGATCCTATCCAGACCCAACTCATCCTGGGTGCTGTCAACGTTGCCACAACCTTTATGGGGCTTTGGTTCGTCGAAAAGTTTGGACGTCGCTGGCCTCTGTTTATCGGTGGTATTTGGCAGTCTGTCTGGCTCGCCATCTTTGCCGCTGTCGGTACGGCTATGGATCCCGCCAACAACAGCACTGCTGGCATCGTCCTGATTGTCTGCGGCTGCATGTTCATTGCCTCCTTCGCTAGTACTTGGGGTCCCATGGCTTGGGTCGTTATCGGCGAGAGTTTCCCTCTCCGTACTCGTGCCAAGCAAGCTTCCATTGCCACTGCTGGCAACTGGCTCGGAAACTGTAAGTTCTTGTCACTTGTCAACGTCCTTTTCACTGCTAACATGTGCGCTCAGTCATGGTTGCCTTCCTCACCCCCCTTGCCACCGACGGCATTAGCTACGCCTACGGTTTCGTCTTTGCAGGAACCAACCTGGTTGCGGCCGTCATGATTTGGTTCTTCCTCTACGAGTCCCGAACGCTCAGTCTGGAGAACGTCGATCTCATGTACGGCCAGCCAGGACTCAAGCCCTGGAACAGCCACAAGTGGGTTCCCCCGGGTTACATTACCCGTGAGCAGAGAGATGAGAACTATTTCCGCGGCAACGACAAGCCCAGAAGCAGTGAATCCAATTCTGCCGAGGACCGAGTCGAGGTTGCTTAGATGGAGGAGGTTGCATCGAGGAAACATGCCTGAGGACTGGCTGCATACGCACGGCGTTGGTCATTTTACGACTGTATTATTATCACATAGGAGTTGGCGGGTCTAGCTGGACATGTTGGCTCAATTATTATCAAGTGATCTATTCATCCAAGCTTGCACGCGCGTGAATGACTGGCCAGTGTATCTGATGCTGAAGACTGTTGACGTACCCCCTTACAACATTGCTCATAATCGCTCCCTTATACACACTATCCTTCACAGCCCAAGTTAACAACAAGGTAGGCAAGGGAGTTCTTGAGTCCCTTCTGGGAGTCCGACCGTCCGACCGAGACCATGCCCGACTGGGAGCATCTCATGACTCTGTCTCTCACATCCGGAATCCTCACGACATGCTCTATAGACGGCATCAACGACCTTCTCTGCGCAGCCGCTCGCGCCGTGCGAAAGATGCCAAAGCTTGAGATGATGGAGCTGTGGAGCGTAGACGAGCACCAAATATCTATATTCCGATACGAAGTCGTGGACAAGGTGGGCGAGATCACCTGGCTTGGAACTCACATTATGAGTCTTGATACGCAGGTCGTCAAGGCCTGGAACGAGACGTCGGAGATCCACAACCAAAGATATCTGAGGGTGCAGAGCTGCAAGATCGACAACGTGGACGCTCTCGGACAAGCAGGTGCTTTTTTACATTTGAAGCTGAGGAATCAAATCTTGCAGTATGTTGTCTAGCCGCTGTACGGCTGCTTCTGGAATAGTTTGAAGCAGGGGCATACACTGCTCCTTGGAAGAGTTGGATAGTCTGGGCGTGCTGCTCTCGGGGCAAGCAAGGTACAGTACAAGACAAGAGTTTTGACAATCTCGTCTCGAGGGTCTCTGGCAGCTCATGCATAAACTCATATCAAGTCTATTCCTCTTGCTGGATCCTTGCAAAGAAGAGCAAGTATATGGGAATCATGAGGAATAGTATCAAGACTTGTGCCCCAGAGGCGGCTTGTTAGTCTCGGCGGTTGACACAATTATCCAGACACCAGGGTGAGTTGTCCGGAATAAACAGGCAGCTCCGTGCACGAGCAATCGATCTGCTTACTCTTTCGACTTGATGCTTTTGATTACCTTTATCAAACACGCAGACGGCGAATATAAATACCCTCTCACTAGGTATTGCAGCTGCTTGCTATTTCTCTCTCACATTCATTCACGTCAGTCCCTCAGCGAGCAACAGAACAAGACCATCTACTTGATCTCACCACCCACGATCCCCAGCGACATGCAAAAGGTCATGAAAGATTGGCACAAGCCAGTCCTACCCAAGTCCGCTGCTGATCCAGACTTGCCCAAATGGACTTTATCATCGACCCAGGCCGGCGAACTAGTCAATTATCTACGCGCGAAAGTCGTGCAGTCTCCAGCAGCTTTTGCATGGCGACCGTGGCTCGAGTCAACAAGGTCAGCAACGAGAACAAGATCCGAAACAGCACCCAAGAATACACGTGTCGGGTTAGAAACCCCCGGAAAGCCAGAGATGTTTGGCGTTAGATGCAGACCTTCTTTGGATGGTCGTGCGAGAATGCAGCTTCATCTAGGCGACGTTGCGGATGTTCTCCTCATGAGAATGCCCAGCGATGCGTACGCCGTCGTCATGCTTACTGATATCGACTTGTACGAGGACCAAGATGATGATTTCACTGTGGGAAGATCGTGGGGCGGCAGCAGAGTCTCTATTGTTTCCTCCTTTCGCTACAACCCATCGCTGGATGCCCCCGCGGGCATTGATCGAGCGCACATGTGGCCTGCATCCCACTGCAGAGCCTTTGTGGATGAGGAATGCGGTGGCAGCAACCAAGAACAGACTCGGCCATCAAAAAGGAAAAGGACGTCAGACAACGAGTCTCAAACGAAGCCTCGGACCAGCTCTGCACTCGGCCTTGCCGTCGAAGCAGCAAAGAACGTCCCAAAGCTCACCACCAGAGACGAATTAGCCAGCTACTGGTTCGCGCGCCTAGCCGCAACAGTCTCGCACGAACTGGGCCACTGCTTTGGTTTTGCTCACTGCCCCTACTACGCTTGCGTTATGCAGGGCGTCAGCAGCATACGGCAAGATGGTCAAGTACCGCCTTATCTATGCCCCGTCTGCTCTGCCAAGCTGGGATGGGAATTAGGTCCACTCCTCTCTATCAGTGGGAGCCGCGTTGAGAAGCAGCACGTTTGGATTAGGGAGCAGTCTGTTGCGCTGAGCGAGTTTTGTGGGAAATGGAGTCATGTTCCTCAGTTTGCGGGCTTTGCGGCTTGGTTGGGGAAGAGGCTCGAGGCGATGGAGGGCTACGAAAGAAGATGATGGCGGGATACGCTCACAATGCTTGCTTCGTTGTTTCGTGGAATAATTCTACACCTAGATGTTGTAGCCAATGTCTTTGTCTCGGGAACAACACTCAGCGTATCGAGTCATCTTAGCAGACGTCCATTGCCTTTGGGGCCCGGTCTTTGAAACAATTTCCTTATTAGGAAGCCCTACAAGCATCTCGCTATCGTGTCGGCTCCGGCTCCGGCTCCGGCTCCGGCTCCGGCGCCAATGTCGTGCTCATACTCCATCGTGCTATCGACACTATTCCCCGCCTGACAATCCCACCCTCTCACTCTCACTATATTTTGCGTCGCATAGTAAACCTCAACTACCACATGCCCTGTCCACCTGGTTCCGTCTCCAAATGATGCTCAAATCGCTAGCTGTGCTGGCTACAGTAGCCGGAGCCTCTGGCTTCACACTAGGGCCTTTCGCAACCGACAGGCAAAAGCCAATTGGAACCCAAGAGAACGACTTCAAGTGCCATCTTCCACCCGTTCTCACTCCCGATGATAATCTCCCCTCAGCAAGCAGCCTCTTTTCATCTCGTGAGGCTTTCGACAGACAGGTCAAGCGACATCAGGCCATCGTGCGTGTTCCGTCAATCTGCTACGATGACCTTGGCGACTTTGACAGAGATGAGCGGTGGGCGCCGTTTTACGACTTACATCGTGTCCTGGCCAAGACCTATCCAGCTGTGTACGTTGTTCTCATCCATATAGATGATGTAGACTAACAATGCCTAGTCATGAACACGCAGAGGTTGAAAAGGTCAACAGATTAGGTCTCGTCTACACACTGGCCGGAAGCGACCCTTCCCTCAAGCCCTATCTCCTCGCAGCTCATCAAGACGTCGTCCCAGTGCCGGACCCTTCCACTTGGACGCATCCGCCCTTTGATGCCTACTTTGACGGCGAGTGGCTCTGGGGACGCGGCGCATCCGACGATAAGAACAGCCTCACGGCTTTGTTATCAGCCGTAGAGACTCTTCTTGCAGAGACTGCGTGGACTCCCAAGCGCTCTCTGATCTTGGCATTTGGCTTTGACGAGGAATGCTCGGGATATCGCGGCGCCGGAAAGATCGCAGAGGTCTTGACCGAGCGCTATGGCGACAATGGGATGTCCTTCATCTTGGACGAAGGCGGTTCGGGGATTCAGCTCATCGATGACACGCTTTACGTGCTTCCCTCTGTGCAGGAAAAGGGCCATGTAGATATCTGGGCTCAACTCCGTGTCAAGGGCGGCCACAGCTCTATCCCTCACCCACATACTGGCATCGGCATCATTGCCGAGATGGTCTCTGCGCTCGAGGCGAATCCTTATCCGCCTCAGGTTCTCAAGGCAAGTCCTGTGTACAACCACCTCGTGTGTCTGGCTCGTCACTCGCCGGATACTCACTCCAGGCTCAACGATCTACTAGACAAGGATGACCTGGACGAGTTGACGCGGGAGCTCATCAGGATCGACCCCATCGCAAAGTTTGTCATTCAGACGACGCAGGCTGTTGATGTCATCCGAGGTGGCCTCAAGATCAACGCCATGCCAGAGGTTGTCAGTGTAGGCGTCAACTACCGCATTGCACCCCAGGATAGTCTTGAGTCGGTCCAGCAAGGGTTCTTGGACACCATCGAATCTGTTGTGAACAAGTATAACCTCAGTGTCACTGCCTATGAAAGCGAGCAAGTATATCAAGCTTTCGCTGGGGGCAGCAGCCTCGAGACCACCGGCTACGACTACGACGGCCATCTTAGCCTCTCCGCAGATCAGTTCTCCAACGTCACACCCACTTCACCAACGAGCGGTCCAATCTGGGACGTCTTTTCGGGAACGATTCAGCATAGCTTTGCCTTTGAAGGCGGCAAGGTCGTGCCCGTGGGAGAAGCCATGAATGGCAACACCGACACCAGGCATTACCTGAGTGAGTACAATGCTTTGAGAGCGAAAAAGGGTACTAATTGGGTTTGTAGACCTCTCGCCGCACATCTATCGCTGGACGCCGTCTCGGCAGCGTGGATCGGAGAATATCCATACTGTAGATGAGCGGATCAGGATTGATTCGCATCTGGATATTGTCAAGTTTTACTATGACCTCATCCGCAACTTTGACGCAGCCGAGTTCTAGAAAGGTATTTGGATATGCAAGGTTATAGAGTGTTGATTTGACAGGTCGACGGTGGCCTGCCTCGTGTACATCGCTCATATTGAGCTCCTGGGCAATCATCATTCTACGCCTACGATACAACTGCCAAGTCTTTGGGTGTGTAATTCGTTACAGCATACAATTGTCTGCATATGTATTTCCGTTCTTGTCAGTGAGCGGCAGACTAACCACCAATCCAGAGCGTTCTCTACCCCCTTTCATGTCCCTTGTTCTGACTGTGATTCTTACAGGGTGACAATCATCAACTTGTTTTCTACACCAGGTATGATACTCTGTCTCGGCGTGGATGTGTAGCTGGGTCAACGGACTGTAGATCCGTTTAACCATAGGCTAGTACCTTGGGTTCGCCTCGTTGTAGTCCTCATGTACCACTAATACAAGCTGGCCACCCCCAACTTGCTCAGGATTCAACATGAAAGCCCGTCAGCAGGGTTCCTCACGATTGGTTTCCCATTCATGACGCATTTGTAAGACAAAAAAGTCCGACGCAAGCCGTCGATACGTGCTGCAGCTGCATGGTCCTCCTCAAAGAGAGGAAGTGTTGAGCATATCTCATCGGCTGACAGTCAGCCTGACCACTCTGAGAAATCCTTCCAATGCACTGCAACTCTACGACGTGTTTCCCACCTTGTGCAGGATCTATCCCGAGAAAATCTCATCATGTAGATTCGTTACACGGCGTGGGATAGCAGCCACTCTGCGGTTTCTATGGGGTAAAAACAAGTCAAATGGATGAATATCAATTACAGAACGCATTGAAAGCCTGGCAACAACGCCTGCGCCGCTACAGCAGCTTTTGACAAGGCCAAATGATCGACCCTGAATGGCTACAAATGTCCAACGCCACAACACCATCTCGTGTTTGAAATACAGGTATCGTCGTCCTCATTCGCCAACCCCACGCAACTCCATGCAACTCCTGTTTTCTTGGATCCCCTGCAGCAAAGCTCACAGCGTACCCTCGAGATCCATCACCTCCTGGAACCCTTGGACAATGACATCGAGATCCTTCTGCGACGGCGCAACGCAAGGTCGTCGAGGCTCCCCCCCGTAGCCGGCAAAATGGCCAAGGGCGGCCTTGACGCCAACAAATCCTGTCTTGATGGCTGTCCAGTCTGCCTTGGCTACCTTGGCCTGCAGCTGTCTTGCCTCGCTCCATCGTCCCTTGTCAGCGAGCTCCGTGATGCGCACGCATGCTCTCGGACACAAGTTGGCCAGGCCCGAGATGGTTCCATTGCCACCGACGGCGTGACCCTGGAGAATAAAGTCTGCACTTCCGCCACCCACAAAGAAGCCATCGGGACAGTCTGCTACCACGCGTGCTAGCTTGCCCGTGTTTCCGCAGGTCAACTTGACGCCTACCACGTTGGGGTGCTGGGCGATGCGGAGGATCGTATCAGATGAGAGGTCCCGTCCGGCAGCGGCGCCGGGGAAGTTGTAGACGAGAAGAGGAATGGGACTCTTGTCAGCCACGTCGTAGTAGTGCTGGACCATCTGATCATCTGGGAGGAGACCGCTGTAGTAGCTGGGCGGTAGCACGAGAGCGTGCGTGGCACCAGCGCTGCCAGCTTCTTGGCAGAGCTCTGTCGTCTCCCTCGTGCTCTGAGCACCGCATCCGGCAATGAGAGGCACACGGGCACCGTTGGGCTCGTGACGGATAGCGTCTCTGGCTACGCGGATGATAGTAGTGCGCTCTGCAGAGGAGAGGTGAGCGCATTCGCCATTGGAACCGTGGACGACAATGCCAGCGACTCCAGACTCGAGAAGCTTGAGAACGTGCTTCTCCAGAGCTGGGGCGTCGACCTCATCCTCGGAATTGAAGAAGGCGAGGGTAGGAACGTAGACGCCGTCACCGAGTCGTAGTTGGGCTGCTTTGGGAGAGCCCATGGCGGGGGATTGGAGGAGTGTTGAAGGCATGTGGTGAGGTATGTAACAAGGATATGGCTGAGACACGGCGGTGTAAGTCGATTTATACAAGCAAAAAAGAAACACAGAGCAAGACGGGCAACCACGGTGACAAGAAGCAACTTGATCCACCGAGTCGTCGTCAAAGCGGCCGGCGTCAGCTGGTCTTTTATACCCCAGCCAGAGCCAGTGGCGCACTCGTCATGAGGCTTTGACGACCCCAAGTTAATGATTCAGTGTCAGTCCGACTGCTCGGACGCGCTCTCATAGCGTGGGGGTTAGTTCGCATCGGAAAAGCCGCCGGATTCCTGGGTGAAGCGGGGGAGGGGGCTTATACGATCCTCCGCCTTGGCCCGGCCGAGTGAGTCCGGCATCTCCGGACCGAACCGGCCGCTCTCTTGAGACAAGAGAAGAGACAAGAGACGACTTGCTAGTCTCTGATTTCTCACGGGGGGGGGGGTTCCGGTTCGTGAGCTCATGATACTGATATCAGACGTCGGGAGTATGCTCGTACACAACTACTCTCAAACTACTCGTTGCAAATTATAAAGCAAGTCAAAGAGTTACACAGACTCGAGTGTTGGGCATCAGCCACTGATCTGGCAGAGGCATAGCGTTGCTATGATTACGTTGAGGGTCAATCATACCAGACACACAAACAACGGCGATCATCCTCGCAAAAGCAGGTACCGTCCCATGAACTCAGGTCGTCTGACCCCTTCATGACCCAAAAGAGGCTAACATGACCGGAAAACCATTGAGAAAGCCCCGGACTCCAATCGACAGGATGGGCCCGGAGATGGTCTATTTTAATTGACCAAAGAGACGCCATCTAATTCAAAGAACCCCCACGCTCTGCAGCTCTTCATGTGCACCAATCAGCGTCTCGAATTGGCTTGTCACTAGACCTGGGTTGTGGCTGTATGCGGTGTGTTGGATCGAAGACGTGGGGGATGCAGAAGGGAAAGGCTGAGAGTACGACCTTGCGATACAGGGCTCGCCGCCACTGTTTTCTCTCTGACTGCCGAAAGGGAGGGAGGGGATGGGAAGATGTAAGCTAGTGATTTACTTGTGCTCGAGTACTCATCGACTGGAGAACACACCCGCGTGATCGTCATGATCCGACACAAACCCTCCGAGCAAACCGTCGACACGGAAACGGGCCACTGCAGGTCATTGTCCTCACGTGCGGCTAAGGACGTGGGGGTTGGATTGGCTACCAAAGCCCTACTCAAGTCATGCCTTGTTGTTGTGGTATCTGATCATGACTCTTGATGTTGGCTTGCAAGAGTCTGTCTTCATGTCTGGAGGTCTGTTTTAGAACTCACAGCTGTTGGATTCTATGACGACCCTACTTCGTAGCGAGTTTCATGAAAGCCATCGGGAAGTTTCGTTGATAAAAGTGATACTCAGTGCTACTCGACTGGTTTCATCAGGCTATGATGGCTCTTCGCAGTAAACTCTATGTATCCCCTTGTTGCGCCGCTTCGCCACGTTGTGCCTTCAGACGAACCATGCATATTCTCATGTGCGAGACAACCTAGTAGCAACAGAAACATATAGTGCAGGTTCTATAGCACACTGGGAAAAGAGACAACGCACCACACATGCACAGAACATGTCACAAACAAGCCCCTCCAGCTAACCTCGTCCACCAAGACGGGTCTTCCACACAAGATACCCAGCATACCCCACGACGCCCGTCAACGCCAGCCTCCCCACGGCTGAGAGCAAGTTGCTGTTCGCCCTGGCCCTGCTCTTACTCCTCATCACCTTGCTCTGCCGCCGGAACGTCTCGCGGTCGTTGAGGTGCGGAAACGGCGCTTCCACCATCCTACCTGTCTCGGGATCCTTGACCTCGGGCACAGGAACGCCCAGATAGTGACATAGCGGACCCCATCCCTGGGTGATGGTGTACTCGATATAGCGGTCGGCGGGGATGCGCTCGTGGAACTCCCGATACTGGGCTCTGTACCACGCCAGCGCCTTGTCTTTATCCTTGCCGTGGTCGTACCTCTGCACCCACGTCCTCAGAGCCCTGCTGTAGGCGGCCATGTACTGAAGGTTCGTGTCGAGCAAGAAGCAGTACATCATGCCTAGCTTTGCCCAGATGCCCTGCGGCGTGGTGATGAGATAGATGCTGTTCAGCACGCTCTCGTACCACTTGTCCGGGTCCCTGTTGAGGATGATGACCTTGGCGTCCGGATACAGCTCCGCAAGTTCGGGGCCGAAAAAGGCGGCGGGAACATCGCATACGGCCTGACAAGTGCCGAGCAAGCGATCCCAGTCGGCGCGGGTGAAGGATCCGCTGCCGGCGTACTTGGCTTCGAAAGCACGGATCCATTCCGGGGCACGCGAAGGGTCCCCGATGAGACTGTGCATGTGGTAGCAGTCGTGGAAGCCGAGATGCCAGAGTGCGTTGCGGATGCCTGTGAGCGGTTAGGCCCCGATTCTCATCAGCAGCCACCCGCATAGGCAGGGGTCTCAGATACAGACAAAGATGAGGACAAAGATAGAAACATACTCAGCGTCCCTGTGCGGTGAACGCCACAGACGATGACGCGCATGGGAACAATGCGATCAGGGGTCGTGTACGTAGACACAGGCCCAGGCCCAAGCCCAAGCCCCTGCGACGTCGCCATTGTTTTTTGCGAAATGGCAATGATTGTTGATGCCCAAAGCAGGTATGTGATAGGATACTGTGTAGTCTGTACAATAGCAATCTGTAGCGAGCGAGTGGTAGGTAGATGGGACCCTGGAGGAGACTTGGAGTCGACGTTCCATTTCCGATTACTCAGTTCGGCGACCGTATCATGCGCGCTAACCAAGGTTGTAAATGTTGAACACCTCTACAAAAATAGTTACACTCTAAATAGTCTAAGCAGTGAAATAACAAGGGCTCTCGTCTAGAGCTTTCTAGTTTCAACTTGGCTCTCGCGTACGTCTACGCTATGGTCCTCCCATGGTGGATGCTTCGGTGCAGCCGGATCCGGGTGGACCACGATGGATTCTTTCCCGTCCCTTGCTCTCTCGATTGGAGCCCAAGGGTCATCACATGTTACGGATACTGTAGATGATATGCAATGGGTCCCGTCTGCAGGGGATGAAGAGATAACATGCAAAGTTTGGGTGTGGTCTGACTGACTGACTGACTGACTGACTGACTCACTCACTCACTCACTCACTCACTCACTCACTTACATCAACTCTCAAACACCGGAGGAGCAAATATGATAGTTACTTTATGCAAAAAAAGCTATGGCTTATATGGCATCATCACTCTAAAAAGGACAAGACTACTATCGACTGCACGTCAGAGTGCATATCTATCACAATCATTCCAGGAAACAAGAGCGCTGATCAACTGCCGGCCCTGCATCTGCAACGTGGATAGATAGGTACTGTAGGTAGTGGTCCTTGGTGGTGTGTGGTGTAGTCACTGAATTCTAGTGACGGGGCCTAGCGAGATAGAGGCTCAATAGCGCCAGGACCCAACGACAGATCGCTGCAAGGCCCTAAAGGCTAAAGCACAGGGCAACCACCAACACTGGTCTGTCACGGCCCGCACGTGGCGTTGAAGGGGGAACAAATTTGTCTCTTTTCCTTGGATCCAACCAGATGGTACCAGTAGAATCATTCACTCTTACGTCCCTCACGCCCCCCTCCAGATGTGGTAACCCGAGCAGCCATGATAACGAAAAGCTCTGTATCCGAGCCAATCTGCGTTCAAGGACAAGAGACCTCCATCGACAGGTCCAGGACTTGAAGACGTGCGAGTATATGCTCGCTCGAGTCAGCCAGGATAAAGAGAAAACAAGGGCCGAGAACTGTTGGAAGAATATTCTTGCCTTTTCTTGCCTTGTCGGTATGACGAATCTTTCCAAGAGGCGAATTGGCAGTGCATTCGTTGAATGACTCGAGTGAAAACACCAAAAGTTAAATCACCAATCCAATACAACATCGACAAACCTGCCACAGGCTTGAGCAGTAAAGTACCAGGTCCAAAAGAAAACTCTACATTATATCATTTCATGCCACTTATCAAAGACCTGCCAAAAGTACACACTACAGTGGCCTGGTCTGTCTCGTTCTCGGGCTTGTTCTCGGCGACCCACAAGACTTTAACTTATCACGCAGCTTTCTTCGCCCCCCTACAGTACGAGCTGGAGACTTGAGAGAAAATCAAACTGGAGAGGCCCAGTTTTGTTGAGCCCCGAGAAATCCAATCCCAAGCAGGCCAGAGCAGGGAACAAAACCGCCCATCATCTCATCATCCCCCCCTCTCAGATCAACACTATGAGCTATCCTCCCTCTCCATCCTTGAGCTCTTCTCAAGCAGTGAGCCCTGAGAGACACCGTCTTGGGGTGAATCCTTAAAGACTTGCGGTCCCAGTTCCCAGCAGACCCAGGATTCTTACACATACATATACATCCTCCTCTGATACAATGTCGGCCGAACAGAACGACAGCGGCAGTGGAAGCGGAAGCGGCGGTCGCCCGAGCCAGGTTCATACTCCAGTCCGCAGGGAAAAGAAGCGAGTCGTCTGGCACTCCAGCCAACAAGACACTGGGGAAAGCAGCGAATCGACAAGGGGAGCCAGTTCCACCCGTCTTCGTCCGGATGAAGGCGTCTTCTCTCCCGCAGGCTCACCCAAATTGGCTCCCGGACAACTACCTCCCAATACACCAGACGCCTATGAATTAAGCCTTGCTCTGACAAAGATCCTCTCTGCCGAGCAAGAGAACAAACGTCGCCAGCGAGAAACGGAAAAGGCACAGGACCTCGCGCCTGACACACCAGACACGGCAGCCCCGAGACGTCCGAGACCAGCACTTCGCAGAAACACCAGCTATGACGACCCAGGAGAGCGCCAGAAGGCGGACCACGCCGAGTCGCGGACTACGGAGCGGCAGTACAGATCCATGGCGGATGCCCGCCAGAGGGCTGATCGTCTAGCTGTATCAGTGGGAAGCTATTCAGCCCCAGGATCTCGAAGAGGCTCGATCGACCTCGACGGGATGCCCCAGTTCAAGCCCCTAATCGAAGACTACGACGACCCCAAGGATACACCACCGGAAAAGATGGCTGCCATCCAAGATGCAGGTTACTTTGGACTCCGACAACGTGTACCGAGAGTCAACGACCCGGACCGCTTTCAACACCACGCCGTGGCTGAGAACCTAGTCAGGTCTCATACTCACAAGGGAAAGAAGGACTTGTTCACTCAGCATCCACACGGCCATGCCTCGGGCACTGCGACTCCCGTTCTCCAACAAGCCTATGCCCATGATTACGTTCCGCGACCCGACCAGTACCGCGGCGGCATTCTGTCGTCCCTCCTCAAGCTCTATCATGACGACAAAACAGCTCCAGGCAGTGGGCTCAGCACGCCTCAGACACCAGGAACTCCTCACATGTCCCCTCGCCCCTCACCTCCCGCAACCAGACCTTCTTCAGCTGTCGGTATCCCTCCCCGATCACCGCCTCGCTCACGACCCTCCAGCGGCCTCTTCAACTACCACAGGTCACGCCATTCCTCCTCCTCCCTCGCACTCAAGGAACTCATCAAGTCTTCTTCCATGTTTGCCGCGCCAGCTTCTACCAACATCTCTGATAAGTGGGCTGAGAAACTCAAGCAGCCGCCTGCCCCTCCCAAGAAGCGAGACAAGGCTCGTATCACTATCCACATCGCCGGTATCATCCAACGTCATCGCTATCTGCTCAAGTTGTGTCGGGCACTTATGATGTACGGCGCCCCGACGCACCGCTTGGAAGAGTACATGACCATGTCGTCGAGAGTTCTCGAGATTGAGGCGCAGTTTCTTTATCTACCTGGCTGTATGATCATCAGCTTCGACGACAGCACGACGCATACCACCGAGGTGAAGCTCGTTCGTGTCCCGCAGGGTATTGATCTGGGACGTCTTCGAGATGTGCACAACATCTACAAGGAAGTCGTGCATGACAAGATTGGCGTGGAAGAAGCTACCCAGCGACTCGACGAGGTCAATGACCGGAAACCAAAGTACAACGTCTGGGTTCGAGTGTTTCTGTACGGAGTTGCATCGGCATGCGTTGCCCCTTTTGCGTTCCAGGGACGGTTCATCGACCTGCCTGTCGCGTTTCTGCTCGGCTCTATTGTCGGCATCCTCCAGCTGGTCTTGGCTCCTAGCAACGAGCTGTACGCCCATGTCTTTGAGGTTTCTGCTGCCGTCATCACATCCTTTATCGCGCGGGCGTTTGGTTCCATCCAAAACGGCGAACTGTTCTGCTTCAGTGCATTGGCTCAGAGCAGCATTGCCTTGATCCTCCCCGGTTATATGGTTCTCTGCAGTTCACTTGAGCTTCAGAGCCACAACATTGTCGCTGGCAGTGTTCGCATGGTTCACGCTCTCATCTACACTCTGTTTCTTGGTTACGGCATCACCATTGGCGCGTCGCTCTACGGCATCCTTGACAACAACGCATCGAGTAGATCGACCTGTGATCGGCCTCTGGAACGGGGTTGGTACTTTCTATTCGTCCCTGCATTCACCATGTGTCTCTGCCTCATCAACCAGGCCAAGTGGAAGCAGTCACCTGTCATGGTCGGAATGGCATTGGCTGGTTGGTCCGTCAACAGCTACTGCGCCGAGTACTTTGGAGGGAACGGGCAGATCTCCAACATGCTTGGCGCCCTGACTATCGGTATCCTCGCCAATCTCTACTCAAGGATGGGACGGCACGTCGAGAACGGCTGGCTGGACTTTACCGACTGGTGGGAGCTCAGGGTCAAGCCGCGGTACACCAAGAAGAAGCTCGAGTCAGATGCGTGGTCTCTACCAACGCTCACCGACCCAGAGTCTCGGCCTACGACTCCCGAGAAGCGCCAGCAGGCCGAGAAGAAACCCCGCAAAGTCGGCTACAGCCTCGCCGCCGCGGCCATGCTGCCTGCCATCTTCGTGCAGGTGCCGTCGGGTCTGGCAGCAGGCGGTTCTCTCTTGGCCAGCATCACGATGGCGGACGAGATGACCAAGAACGGGACCAAGATTGCTACTGATGCGAGCACGATGGGCAACCTTGAGGGGACAGCGTTCAACGTCTTGTTCAAGGTCATCCAGGTCGCGATTGGGATCAGTGTTGGTCTGTTCTTGAGTGCTTTGATTGTTTACCCACTGGGTAAGAGACGCAGTGGTCTGTTCAGTTTCTAGTCTTTTGAGAGTGGTAGACTATATTTGGTCTTGTTTTCTCTTTGGTTGCCTGTTTTTTTTTCTTCAGCAACAGAGCATTAATACTTGCTTGGGGGTGTTTGAAGCGATTGGCGTAAAAGTGAGCGATGGGTGTATGAGGATTGTTACGTGCGTTTTCATATATGAATTTTCAGCTGCGGAACGGTAATGACCGGAATGAACAGAGAGATAGAGATAGAGATAGATAGAGATAGATAGATGTACATATACAAGATATACATCTTTATTGATAGAATAATATTTACCTTGACTCAAGTTACCATCTATTCTCATACTATTGCTACTTGCCTATGTATCTATATTATCTATCTCGATCCAGCCTTGAAATAGTCACATGTACTATGTACAACAGCGACGATAACGTGACGTCACCCAACAATACGTCCAACCAACCTCTTATTCCATTCCTTTTCAAACGTTCCCTAAGCATCAACGGCTTCTCCAACAAATAGACCAAGAGTCTAGCGTCGAGTTTATCTCAGACTCTACCAAGACACCATCATCAACACCATCATCAACTCAGAACATGAAGATCCGCTCCTCTCGAATCTCCATCTCCATAGCAAAGGCAATATGTCGTCGTCACACCTCCAAAGACAGCCTCATCAAAGCCATCATCGCCTTCTTCCGTCTCTTCAGACTCCTTCTAACACGCTATCGCTCCATCGATTTCCTCTCTCTGCGCAAGGAGCTATGGCAGCTCGATGAGGATGAATACCGCGCCTCATTCAACGACGACAGCAAAGAGTCGTCTACGCAGCTCGTTCCCATCGGCGATCTGGGTTATAGTGGTTCTACGTTTTTCACCACGGCCAATGCAAAGTATCTCATAAAGTCCCTGCCTCGCCGCTTCGAGCATGACTTTTTCGCAAAGGAGTTGTTGGACCCTTATGTTGGACATATGAAGCACCAACCGCACAGCCTACTCGTTCGTATCACGGATCTTATTTACGCGCCACATGCGTCCATCGGCGGCATGCTCGGTGCAGCGCCGACGCATCACATCGTTATGGAGAACTTGCTCTACGGAAAACCACAGGGGCAGGACGGCGATAGCTGGGAGACGTATGATCTCAAGCCCAATAGCTATTTCTTTCCGGAGCGGGACATCGCCGATGGAGCTCTTGCGCCGGATAGCGTGATAGACCGTCTTGTCGATGAGTTCCCAGACAAGGTGCGCGTCACGCACCAAGCCAAGCAGGAGCTCGTCTCACTCCTGTTTGCAGACTCGGCGCTTCTCATGTCTCATAATGCCGTCGACTATTCACTCTTTCTGGTCCGATTCCCCAAGGGCAGTGACGTGCCTGTCGTCGAGTCCGACGCAGGCATCTGGCGCCGGGGTGTTGACGACGTCGAGGGCAAGTGGACATACCGATGTGTCGTGCTGGACTTCTTCTGGGCAAAGCACACGTTTCACGCGAGAGCGTTGACAACGATTGTCAAGGTGTTTAACAAGGTTGCTCACAAGGGACCTATGAGCATAACAGCGGATCCGGCAGAGTATAGGGAGAGGTTTATGAAGATGGTGGATGAGATTTTCATTGAGGGGTGATTTTACTTTTCTGATCGTTGTTTGTCACAAGGGCTATGGTTTGAGATGGCATGGAGTACAGGTAAAGGCGTTTGTTTTAACAGAACTTGATACCTACTATCATCTCAAGATCAAACTACAGGATACACACAAGGTCTAAAAGCCCAAGTTCGAGGCCGCTATTTCAATGAGAATTTTCATGACTCAAGTTATGATGCCTATCAATTTGGGTATCGCCATCCATTCATCATACTCATCAGCTTCCTAGTCAACCACCTTCAACATATCATACGCCTTGTGTGCAATCGCCTTCTTGACAAGCTTGCTTGGATCCGTCTTGGCCTTTTTCTCGGGAGTCTCATCAGTAGCACCCCCCTCACCCTTGTCATCGACCACTTCGCCAGGGTCCTCAAACGACGCTCCATCCAGAAACACCTTTAGCAACGCTGGCGAATATCCGCTGACCAGACAAGTCCCCTCTTCAGTCGAGGACACGGGCTTGGGTGCCGTTGTGTCTCCGTGAGAGCTACCCCCGCCAGCAAGGTTCCAGAACACCAGCTCCGGCATCTCGTACCCTGCATTTCTGTACTTGCTCTTGATCCGCTCAAAAGACGTATACGGCTTCGATGCGTCGTCCGCTTGTTGCTCTGCAAGAGCCAGCGGAGAATCTCTCGATGCGTCGTCGAAGTGCATGTCGCTAAAGACAAAGACACGCTTGATCATGTCCTCCTGCTTCAGCTTGTTCTTGATTGCCATTGGGAGGATGAGGTCTTCAAAGACGGCGGTAAAGTTGGTCGACATGCCCCAGTCTGCATCTTTCATATCACTGTACTTTTCCAACAAGGACTGGGTCAGGTCGACTCGCTCAACCGCCGGGTTCTCGCTGAACGTGATAAAAGTACCGGAAAATGGTGGCTTGGCAGCCTCGGCAACGATGAGAGACAGCCCGATAGCGGAATCAAGGGGGGTAGTTTTGTCCTTGAACCAGGGGGACATCATGCTTCCCGAGACATCACAAACGGCGATGCTCGATTCGAGATTGCCAGAGTCCTTGATCCGCTTCACGAGCGTGTTCCATTGCCCATTGGCGACTTTGGACTCGATAGTAGGCTCAGTCCCAAAGCGACTGATGTCTCGGACCTTTTGAATCAGTGTTGATGGCAACAGGGTGGCTCCAGAAATATTCGACTTTCCCTCAACCACCTTGTCGATGTACTTCTCAAATCGCTCAGGGTCCTTGTCGATGAATAGGTTCGAGTACTGATTCATAGCGAGGGATGGAACTCGGTCGTACTTGATGCTTTCGTACTTTTTGTCGGTGATGTGACGCTCCACGATATCGAGATGGTTTCGGAGGGCAGATATGTCTTTGCGATACTCTTCACGAGCAAACCTCAGGTACGTCTCTCGATCGTCGGTTGGTCTCAGATTTGCGTTGTCGATCGTCTCTCGTGGGTACATGATCTCGGCTATGGTGCTGACGATGAAGGTGTGTCTGTCGTGGAAATGGTCATGCGAGGGAGCCCACTTGCCACACAGCGAGATGGACCGCTTGGTCTTGTTGTCCCCTCGGAGGCTGCCAAGATCTTGTTGCAGCTGCTCCGCAAACAGACGAGCAGTGGTCAAATGCAAGGCGCGGTATACTGGATCGTTCTTGAAGGCTCCTGATGCAGTCTCATGCCGCTTCTCTCGGTTCTCTCGTCTGAGCTGCTTGGGCGTCCGGCGAGTCTTTGCAGCATCTGCTTTCTCATCTTTCGTCTGGATCATGCTCTCTCTTGGAGATTGGCCTCCTCTTCCGCGGCCCCTACCAGCTGTACCCCTGCGTCCGCGGTTTGCACTCTTGGAGAGGCCTTTACTGCGAAGGATACCGGGGTTGTAGCTGTTCAAGACATCACTGGGATCGTCGAGAACACCAAGTTTGCCGTTGGCGGCGATTGCAAGGATGTTGACAAGGTCCTTCCAATATCCGTGTGCCACGCCATTTCTGATGTCGTGCTTGGTTGGGTCGTCATCACTCTTGTCGTCCACAATCACGAAATCATCTTCATCTTCGTTCCTGGCTTTCTTTTCGATGACGGGGCGACTCAACCATCGTAGGTTGGCCACGAGAGTCAAGGGGTGATTCTGTGCTAGCCAGCCGGCGCACCGGTAGAGGGTTGTCCTTGAACTCTTGCCTAGATGAATGGAGCGGGCATTGAAGATGATCTTGAGAGTTGCCAAGGAATCGGCCTTCCAAGCCGCAGGCAGGAGCTCGACTAAACGTGGGCCAGATACGACATCTTCGAGCTCGTAGAAGAGATCAACGAGGGGATCCTTGGTAGATCGATACGCCAGGTCGTTATTCGCCGTCTCCATCATGTCTTCGGGATTGTGTGAAAGCCCTTCGTCCTTGCTGTAGCTGACCAAGCCTTCCATGAAAGGATTCGACTCGGCTTGCTTGTTCTCCTGCCGCGTCGACTGCTGCGTTCCCGAGTCTGAAATGTCCATAGCGTCGAGGTCTTTCCCGATTTCGGCAGAAGCTGAGTCGGAAACCAATGTGAAAGCTTCCGACTCGGAGGCATGGCAAGCTTCCGTGTCGGCCGTGGCGTCGTCGTTAGTATCATGGCGGCGGGCTATCTCGCGTTGTAGGTAGTCATCAAACTCGGCCTGGGGCTTCCTCACGGCATCGTCAAACGGGAAAAGAACGGGATAGGATGACTTGAGAAACCAGGGCTTCTCTGATTCTACCGCGGAGGCCATGATGGATGGGTATTCGGCAAGGAGACTGCTGAAGAGAAGGAGGGAATAAGTGTTGAGGCTGGGGGGAGAGATGTTGGTCTTATAGTTGATATTTGTGGAGTGGTTGGTGAGACATACATGAGATGTCGACCAATGAGTCAAATCAGACTAAATAAGTTAGCTCTTTGCCCCTCTAATTGTTGCCTCAGCTTACACTTGTTCAGTCTTACTTCAAGCTCGAGGCTTGTATTAGGTTCGTAGATCTTGGAGCCTTTGTCTCGCGATGTTGGCAGAAGCGGTCTCCAGATAGTCGTAACGAGAACTGTAGGCAAGCTCTCCAAGGATGACTATAACCGTCATACAGCATCAGCTTCTTCTCTTACGCTCTTCTCCAAGCCAAGTCTTGATTTCTTGACGACCATCCCTGTTCCCTGAGGAATGTAACATAGATATTGCGGGGTACAAGGTCCCCCATGTTATTATTAGCCGCTTGACTCACCCGGTGTAGATCAATACTTGCTCAAGTGGACCTGATTAGCCTGTGTCTTGCTCCCCATAGGGCTAGGACTGGCTGAGCGTCTTGTTGGCTGCCATCTATCTGTCAGGGAATCGTGTCCTTCTAAACTCTGCTCAATTCGAAGCCGCGGAAACGCCCAGAGCGTCTCTAGAATAGTAAACAGTCGTTACACATCTGATTCAAAGCCAATTGGTTAGCTTAGCTCCAAGTCAAAACTCTCTCCTGAGAGTTGATGGCGAACAACCAGTTCAACAACAAACTTGCTTTGCCAAATACGACACGACTTCTCTGTCTTGTTTATGTGTCTTTGCTCCTGACTTCCGAGGCATAGCTGACTGTTTGTGACCTCTCCTCAGTCAGGTTGGCTGCTTGGTGAAGCCAGTTGCTCCAGGAGGTATTCGTATCGTGGTTTACGACTCCCTGTGGCCAGTAACCAATCGGTTATAGTACTCGCCACAGAGATTCTCTGTGCCCCAAGAGCTCTCTGAGCTTGCTAATAGGATCGAGGTGTCAGTTCAGAAGCCTGGTTTGCTCGAGCATAGGCGCAAGTGCCAAGTTGAGGAGAAGGGTTACAGCTAGCTGGTAGAGAGTGTATTCAAGTGTGTGATTGATTTTTCCCTGTCTGGATATGTGCGCCTTGTATCGTGTCGTCGAGTGAGGACTCGTTGGCTCTTTGTCGAAGCCTTCTACGGGCATACAGACCCAGAGGGTCGTCGTGTTCTTCGTTCTGGTAGTGCTGAGCTATCCTTTATTTCGAATCATCATGGTCGATGTGGTGAATGTAGGTTCCAGGTTTCTATATGAGAAGTCAGTCATGGCTGATACTCGTCGTCGATGAGCATCGCTTGTTTCTTTCGACTTGGGGATACTCAAAGTGTGGAAAACACCACAGGTAGGGTTTTCGTGATGCTGCAATCACAACACCACATCAGCATGGTGCTTGAGGTCCATTGTTTCTCGGGATGATAGCATACCTCTCTTGATGGTTGAGGCTGTCCTCGGCTCGATATACGAGATGAATAGAGACAATTCGTACAGCTATAAAACAACGGCGTCGTGATGGGTTCAGAGTCGTCGATGTGGACCCGAATAGATAGTACCTAGCTTTGGTCGAGAGGGGCGGAAAAGAAATGGATGGAAGGGTTCGACAACACCAACAAAAAATGACGCCAAGAATATGAATTGACGTGTGAAAATAGACGGCCATCTTCTTTTCTGCAAAATCGTTGACCGACATTTATTTGGGAGCAATTAACAGAGCGTCAAGTGGTATTGACCCCTGTTCAACATGTATAAACATGAACACGCTACACCGTTCTCGATGCATCAGCAAGAACTTGTGAATATGGTCATTGTTCTGCGTATGCATGCTTAGTTTGATTTACCCGTCTCAGTCCCATTGAAATGCCTTTCCTCTGCCCCCTCCTTGCTCCCTCCATAGCCACAAGCTACTCCCCACCACAACTCTTCAGCATAGCAAGCTGATAGCAAGAAATAGCCTCATGCCACTGACCAAAGCGTACGGTTCTTGGTATACAATGGCTCCATCAACTTCCCTGCTCTGATACCAAGCCACTGCCACTGCTCCTAGCCATCCCCCAGTCACCGTAGCCCCCTAAACTGTTTGTTTATATCACCGCCTAGGTAGGTAGCTAGGTAGTTAGGTAGGTAGGTCAAGGCCTGTTGGCGTGCATTAACCGCCGGTGGAGTGCCCACGCACACTCTGCTCTTATTCTCGCGTCTCACCTCCACCAAACTTTTCCCTCCTCCAACCCTCACCCACATCCCCAACTCCTCTCCTTTTCCCCAAACATCACAAAAGCATACACAAGAATCATCAGATCTTCATCTTAAACACATACTAACTTGATCAAGTCGTCGGCGTAACACGGCTTTCTATTTCCCTAGCCCATTTCTGCTATCTGCCTTCCCACAGTTCTTTCTTATCCTTTCCTCTCTTCGCATCCCTACGCGTCAGATTTCGAGATGCCTTCCCTAGGAGGAACTCGCTATCGTCGGGCAGACGAAGACATCGACTGGGACAACGAGTCTGTTGCCTCCTTGGAGTCTGATGCCAACTTTGAGGAGGCGGCTGCGGCTGCTCGGGACTACGTCAACCCTCTCGAGAATATGATGAAGACTCTCGAGATTCCTTCGGGATCCTTGAATGCAAGCCTCTCTTCTGATGAGATGATGATGTTTCGGGAACTTCGTAACGATGCCTCTCGCATGGCTGACCAGCAGCGGGACGATGCCGCCGAGGCGTGTCGTCTCGAGGTACGTTCGCCCATCTTCCCAGATAGCATTTTGATGATCAAACATGCTAACTCGATACCTAGAATTCAATCAAGAAGGCTCAAGGCCGCGGACAAGACATCTCCTCTCAGTCAGCCCAGCTCAAGCGTCAGCAGAAGAAGATTTCTATCAACGCTGAGAAGCTTCACGCCATGAACTTTATGATCGCCCAGTTCATGGACAACAACAAAGTAAGTTCTTCTCCATCTAACTTTATGCCTCTCACTTACATATTCATCTCTCGAACCAGGACACTGATACTTCTGACGATGGTTCTGTCATTTCTGAGTGGAGCGGCTGTGACTAGGAGGACAGCGCCTACGATCATGAAAACAACCACCTCTCCACTGAGAGCAGCTCAGCTGAAGCTGACCCGGTTGATCCTACCAGCTCTTTTGAGATGGTTGAGGAGCTCTCTGAGAGTGAATTCTCTCTTGTCGAGGAGTGTTCTGGCCCTACCTCTACTGACAAGGTTCACCATGTCAAGCTCGGCACCGAGAGCGAATACTCGCACAACGATCTGAAGTCTTACGATACCGTCGACGACGCTATCCAGTCTCGACGTGTTATCCTCGACAACATTCCCGATTCGATCAACATCACTCAAATCTTTGATGGTGCCACTGGCGTTGACGGAATTCTCAGCTGCCAGATTCTCCCTACCGCTAATGTCAAGATGCGTGGGAATCGCTACGCCATGATCGAATTCCGTACCAGCTCTAGTGCTCGGGCTTACGTCCTTCATACCAATGCCAACCAACTCTGGTTTGAGGACAAGGACGGCGACCTCAAAGATTCTCGTGCAACTCTCATCCAGAGCAAGTCTAACCCTCCCACCCTCATGCACCCACGCCTCTTTGGTGTTGGAGCCAGCAGCAATCTTTCCGGACGCTGCATCGACGTCGAGAGGTTCCCCATGTCTGCCGTCTGGTGGCTTATCCGCAAGCTCGGCCCTGAGAACATCGTTCGCGTGAACTTTGATCAAAACTACCCCAAGCTCATTGGTACGCTGTCGATCGAGTTCATCTCCGTCTTCCAGGCAGCTCGCTTCTGCCGCCTCATTCGCGATGGACAGGTTGAACCCTTCCACGGCGGCCTGGATACGCTGAGTCTTGGTGTCACGCCCTCGGACAACTACGTCGATGTCATTTCCCGCTACAACCACAATGTCATCGGTTTTGTAAACCACGATCACCTTGCTCTTGCATGGGACATGCCCCTTTTCAACGGATATCGATCCATCCGTAACTTTGCCCACGGAACACCAGTTCCCCGTCGTGGCGTTTCTGCCAACCACAACATCGCCCCTCATGTCAGCATTCAGCCCTCTGATTCCCTTCAGACCAGCCTCGGCTACGCTGGTGAGCCTGCTGAGCTCGATGAGCCTGGCGTTCTTCACCAGTTCGATGTTGACAAGCAATATGTTCTGCAGAATGGCAACATCTACGTGACTGGGTCCAAGACCAAGAACTGCTACACCAAAGTCCAGGGCTTTGCCCTCACGGCTCTTCAGAACGCAACTCTGCAGCGCCCTTCCTGGTCTTCCTTCTGGGAAGCTTTCTGCAAGGCCAACAAACTCCCCGATCTTCGTCGCTGGAACGACTATGGTCGCGTTGCCATGATCCGTCGTACCCTGAATGAGCTCCAGGGGTTCCCCTTCAACTATTGTCAGGTCGACCCCAAGAAGGTTCCTGTCCCCGAATTCATCCAGGAGTACACCTCTTTCTCTACCCGCGACGTAGTCCCTACCATGTAGATGTCTTCTGAAAACTACTCTTCCTACCATCTACTTCACTCTCTCAATCTTTCTTCACTGCCCTACAGCGACCAGAACTTGAAAGACTTTTCTTTAACAGATGACTCGATATCGTTTTGGTACATCCCTTTTGGTTTGGATGCAAAATCCTCATTGATCGATCTGGGAATCGCAGTTCGGCAAGGCAGCCAGACATACCATCACACGACACATGGTGCCCCTGAATTGCGCAACCTCCGAATACTCGCGCAACGATCTGATTTCTTTTGTTAATTTCTTTTTCTTTTCATCTGTCTCCGGTACTGTTTTGGGGGGATACTTGCGCAACAGAGTCTACACCACGCGCAAACGACCTGGATTTACAGGCAAGCATGGGAACATTTGATGCTTGACAGCCTAGGAAAGGGTGATTCTTCTACTAGATGTAACAGGCTTTATCAGCAAGGCCAAATAGGAAACGCATCTGACACGGAAAAAGACTCAGGCAGGATGAGATAGACCGTAGAAAAATATACGAGTCTTATAAACATGGGTATCTCTAATGCTATGATCACCACCGTGATATTTTGGTAATCGCGACGCCTCGGCTGTGCAAACACATCCTTATCCTTGAACCTTTATGAAAAGAACCGTCCAAACTCCGTAGTCGAGCACTTATTCTCACATGTAGTCTGGCATCATGCCAAAATCCATGCCTCCAGAAACACCACTCCCGCCCCAGGACGTCCTCATGCGGCTCTTTTTCGCCGCTGGTTGTTCTTCTTCTTCTACCACAAATAGCTCATCTTCTTCGTCCTTGTCATCAGCACGTGCTTCTTCCTCTGGAACCATTCCCATTCCATATTCCTCATCTCCCTCGAACGCCTCGCTGACGCTCTTGTATTGCTTTGCAGGTGCGCCCCATGGCAGGGTGGTCTGCTTGAGTGAAGACTTCTTCTTTGGCGCGTACAATGGTGCAACCGCAGGCTGTTTAGCTGGGGCTTTGGGCGCGGGCTTGTCGCGCTTCCGCTTGCGGTTTTTGAGATAGTTGCGGATCAGTTTTGGCGGGAGGTTATTCTCTGGTTCCCAGGATGGGTTCTGCTCTGGTGGCCAGTCGCCCTCCCAGCGGATCTTGAAATAACGTACGAGCCCGACGCCTTCGACTTCGTAGAGTTCCATGTCCTCTACACGCTTGACTTCCCAGTCAGGCTGTTCCGCGTCTTCAGCGATGGGCTCTTCCACCGGAGCTGGCTCTGGGGTGCCCGTTTTTGACTTTGACTTTCCTCGAGGTTTCATTTTCTGCACTGACATCGCTTCTTCTATAAGATGCGTCGTTGTAAAGTCTGATTCAGGATCTGGTGTTTCCACTCCCGAGTTTGACTCCGTGACTGATTCTCCCACTGGGGTCCAAGTCCAATCCGAACTAGACTCCTGAGCTCGACCAGCGCCACTCAATAATCCATCTATCACTGGATTGTTCTTCAGAGGGAGACGTGGACCTTTCTTGGCCGCTGAACTCGGTTTGGTGACTGCACGCTTTGGTGTGCTTTGTCGACTCGGAGTTCCTGTGGATGGAATCGACACAAACTGTTTGCCAGCGACATGCTTTTGTTTCGGTCCTCGAGATTCGACTTTTGAGTTGCGCAATGCACCAGACTGCTGATCGACTCCTGCATCTTCAGGCTCTTCAAGTAAAGCCGGCGCATCTTGGCCAGATTCTCGGTCCACATCCGTCCCAAGTGAATCCCCAGTTGTCTCCAACTGCAATTGTCTCGTTGGACTCCCTTCCTCATCCGATAGCCCTTCAAAGTCCTTCAATCTCCTCTTGGTCGGCGTATTTATTGTCATGGCACCCTTCTTCGGCAGGGCAGACGATTCATCCTCCGGGACCGCCACAACAGCCGTTTCTATCCTGCTGTGCTTTGGCGGTCTTCCGCGCTTCTTAGGCTTAGGCGCCTCGCCAGCCTCGCCAGCCTCCTCTGGCTTATTCTCTATCTTGTCGCCGTCCATCTGCTCCTCAGTATTCGTAAACTCCCACTCCTCCAGCTCCCGCGGCGAAACGTATTCGAGGATCTGCATAGCCGGAACAAGCATTCGCGCCGCGGGCAGGTCGCGCCATGCCACAATATACGTCATCCGTCTCGGTAAAAGATTTCCGTCGGCTGCCACGCCAGGCGGAGGAAGGATGATTCTCTCGAGAATATACGCGGTCGAGTCTTGCGGAGGAAGCAGACTAATTCGCTGTAATGGCGGACCGCTACCGGGAACATAATCCCTAGGCTTTGAACCAAGATGAACTTCGATCCGGGTTTTCCCTCCGTGTCGTTTTCGTTTCTTGTGACTCGCGGGCTCGGGCTGCTGCTGGATTAACTCCATCGCGTAGACGCACGAGCGAGTTCCGCGACCCGCGACGCCAGTTCAAGTGGGTGACAAGTAACAAAACGTCAATGCGATCGAAAATTTAAAGTATATCAAGCCCACTAACTCTTGCCTTTCAGCGTTTCAGGTAAAGTCCAAAATTAGGGCGTCGTCTTTGGCTTGTGTTGATATTGTACGTGTGAGGTCTTCATTTAACGCGAGTTGTATTTCAAAGGGTTGCTCAAGAGCAAAATAGAATGACTAAGCGAAACCTAGTCAACAAAAAAACTCAATTAAAAAAAATACTGAAAGCCTAGAAAGCATTAAATAATTCTTTAAAGAAGAAGAATAAATTAAATAGTATTATTATTAATTTTATACTAAATAAAATTAATATTACTAGTTTTATAGCTATATTAGCTATATATATAATCTATAAGAACTTAGAATTATTTATATTAATTTTAGCCTCTTATAAGCTATATAGCACCCGCTTAGGGGTAGCCCGGGTAATAGCTCCCCCGACTGAGCTCCCGACGCGGCAGCGCTTAATCGCGTCTACCCAAGCGCCAACCTTTTTTACCCACCATGAGATCACAAACAGCTCTACCGAGCTTGCTTCACATCCCCACGTCAAGCCAAAATAACCGACGGCACAACAACGCCTTTCAATCTCCACTTCAACGACATCAATTGACTTTTTTCCTATCACCTTATTCCATCCGACTAGTTGAATCGATTACAGCCCGATATGGCTTCCCCGCTCAAGACATTCGTCTTGCGCCTACCGGCAGCAGGTCTCGTGCGCTCATCTTCCAAAGCTACATTTTCGACCATCTCAACTACTCGCCCCGCCTCGTGCCTCTCTCGACAGCAATGCCTCGTGCCCACCGTTTCGATCGCAAAGACCTTCTCCCGCTCCGTCTCGGATAAGCCAATCCCAGCTGCGCCCAGCACCGAGCTCCCCCCTCTGGACTGGAACAGCTTCTTCGATCTCCGCGTCAAGCGCCGACGATTCCAGCTCGCCTTCTCCATCCTCAATGGCATATCCTCCGGAGGTGCGGGCGCGGTCTTCCTCGCTACGGGTACTGCAGAACCCGTCATCTCGCAGATTCCCCTCGACCCATTCATGACGCTTGGAATTATGACGCTCGGCTTCACTGGTCTTGGATGGTTGAGCGGTCCCAGCGTTGGAAACCAGGTGTTTTACGCCCTGAATCGAAAGTGGAAGAAGCAAATGACGCAGAAAGAGGCCGAGTTCTTTGAGCGCATCAAGAAGCACCGAGTTGACCCCGCCAACTCAAGCGCCAGCAACCCTGGTACGTCACGACGCTTATCCTGAGAATGATTAATTCGAGACATTAACGATATGCAGTTCCCGACTTTTATGGCGAAAAGATCTCGAGCGTGGCTGGCTATCGCCAATGGCTAAAAGACCAAAAGGCGTTTAACAAAAAGAAGACTGCAAACTTTGTGTAAAAAAAAAACATTTCCTCTTGACTCAAGTCTACAATTGCTGTCGACTCTCCTTGTCAAACTTTTGTATGTAATTGGCGCAGCTGACGGGCAGGGACGGACTGCTCATGGTGTTGCAGCCCTGATTAATGCGGGCATGTATGTATATCATAAAATCTCTCATCCAATACGACCAACCTCTTTTCCTCTTTTTTCCGTTGTCTCTGTAACGAGTGTTTATATAAAAGGTGTACTTGGATCAACATCGTTCTTCCATGCTTTCATACCGCCCGCAATATCACCAATCCAACGCTCATTGTTCCCCAGTCCCAAGTCTTTGAGCTTCTGTGCAGCAATTTGCGAATCGTTGCCGACACGACATACAAGGTATATGGGCGCATCGGGCGCGAGCTCACTAGGCCAGCCTTGAGGCATTGCTCCATCACGAGCGCTCATAAAGCGGCCGATGGGGATGTTGATCGAACCTGGAATATTGCAAAGATCAAAGTGCTCCTTCTCTCGAACATCAACCAATACCTTCTCCTTGTCGAGAAGTCCGCTGTACTCCTTTGCGGGTATTCGCTCATGAGATTCGAGCAGCTGAACAGGCTTCCTCACGCCACAGAACTGCACATAGTCCATCGATGTCTTCAGCTCTTCCAATGTCAGCCCATTCTCATCACCGCACGCTAGACAATTCCTTCTCCTACCCCTCATCTTGACGGATCGGAAGGGCACGTCTGCCGCCCCACTGAAGAGAAGCATCATCGGCGTCTTGGCCTCCCCTTGAGTCTCAAGATCACCTCTCGTAATCAACTTGATCGCTTCGAGGGCTTGCAATACACCCATAGTGCCGACTATAGGTCCAACTATCCCACCCTCGCCACATCCCACCACACTATCTGGAGGGGGTGGCGTAGGGAACACGCAGCGATAGCAAGGTCCTTTGCCGGGAGGATTGTTGAGAATGATCAATTGGCCAGAGGTTTGGAACGCAGATGCTGATACAAGCGGCTTTGAGAGAAGAACGCAAATGTCGGAGATGAGGTATCGGGAAGTAGGATGGTCAGTGCAGTCGAGGACGAGGTCATAGCCTGACACAATGTCTTGAGCATTCTGAGGCGTCAAATGAGCGTTGTGCGCATTATAAGTTATCGTCGGATTAAGGCTTGATAGGTTAGTCAGTCTGAGAATACGTTAGGGGGATGGCGGACCTCACTCTTTCAGATACGTGATTGCACTCTGCACCTTGCTTGAGCCAACGCGTCCCGTCGAATGCGCTACTTGACGATGCAAGTTGGAAACCTCGACTTCGTCGCCATCGACAAGTCCTATTGTCCCAACACCCGAGCCAGCTAGATACGCTGCGGCGGGACATCCGAGACCTCCAGCGCCAACGAGGAGCACTTTGGCTTTTCTCAAGCGTAGCTGGCCTTTTGCAAAGTTAGCATAACGAACAGCAGATAGATTAGGAGCAATACTGGCCTTGGAGCCCAAAGTTGGGAACAATCATTTGCCTGCTATAACGCTCATACTCGTGGGTATCAAGAGGCCATTTCCAGTCTTGTTTACTCTCGCGAGCCTGTGACTCGGCGGCTGCGAGTTGAGATCGTAGGTCAGCGAGTTCAACCTCTCGCCTTGCGATTTCTCTTTGAAGACTGTCGATGCCATCCATTGTTGTATAATGTCAAGTGAAGATGTGATATACAGTTCAGTGTCACGAGAGAGCATGACCTTTCACCAAGAGCCCCACCACGCCATGGCGATGACTTGAAGATACTCGACTGACAGTGGGCTCATGCCAAAAATAACTTATCTTATAGTTCTAACACTAGAAACAGATCATTTTTTTATTATAGCAAATTTAGTATTCTTCCAATTCATATCAATCCTCACCCACTCATTCATTTGAATGTGCTACTGGCCTCATTATACAGAAACATACCCCTCCATAAGCGTTGCTTCGGTGTACCCCACCAATCCCGTCGGTGAACCCCCACTCACCGAAAATGTTTCTACTGAACTTCTCGCAGCACCAAAACCACCTCAAGCTACGCAACCTCCACCTCAAAACAAAATGGTACAACCCGCCTCTCCCCTTATTGCGCATGAATCATCACTGTATTAACACACAAATCCCAGGCTCCTCAACCGCCAGGCCTCAAAAAGCCTTCTGCGCGCACCCTCCGCCACCAGCGCATAACAGGCCAGATCCACCCCCAAGCACCCTCAAAAGTCTTCCGCGACGACGCTGCCGTAACAGATTCCTTCCTCTCCACCAAGCGCGACAAGCGTCTCATCAAGCACTCCTCCTTCGTTTCGCGCATCGCCTCCACCTCACGCATCTCCAAAGCCTCCAAGCGGCGCCGCCCATCAAAGAAACTCGCCGCATCCCTCGATAGTCTCGCCGATGCGCTGCCAGAGCTCGGAGACGCTGATGCAGAGCAGCAGGGCAAGATTCGCCATAGGAGCTTGAAGAGTAAGAAGGGTGCGCTGAAGAGGAAGGAGAAGGTTGTCAAGGGTGAGATGGAGAGATTTGGAGTCAGTATGGCTAGGTTGACGGCACAAGGAGGAGCGACGCCTACGGGAGTGCAGAGGGATCATGACGAAGACGACGATGAAGAGAGTATGGATAAGGCAGAGACCAAGCCTGCTGCTCCAGCCCCAACTGCGAATCGATGGGCCGCGCTGAGAGGATATATCTCTTCGACCATGGAGCAGAACCCAGCTTTTTCTGGAAAGAATTGAGATGGAAGGGGCTTATGCGAGGCTCAGTAGATACCAATGTACGGGCAGATGACCCAGGAGCCAATGTTTTAAAAATGTGGTACATAAGCTACCGTCATGAGATAGATAGAGAGCCACACTCAGGCGTTTGTGGAGTTGGGTCCTGAAAATTCAAGCTACAAAAGAATGGATAGAAACGTGAAATCACAGACATACCGCCAAGGGGCATTATTATCAGCAAAGTACAATGATTCTTCATAAGCTATGCTATGCACATAAAAGCAGCATGTCGTTTTCCCGATGTCCTAACCAACGCCTCAATCGCTAATCCTCAATTCCCTTATGTTACCGATATTTGTGAGAATCCTTCAAAAGCCAATAAAAACTGATCGCGTGTAGGCAGTTATCCCCATTCGTTACATCATGGCCACATCCACACGTATCGCCAACTGCCCCTCGCTACCACCAACGCCAGAAGACAACATTCGCGCAGAAGCTCAAACAGAATATTAATAGTAAACCAACCGACCGTGACGCATGCGTCGTAAATTTCATCAGAATAGTGGAACAAGTGTATCAGCGTGTTTCTATCGGCTTGAGACCTTGGGTGGTTATCGTCGGAGTGGACTTGGACGGCCGCTCACCCCGAACCTTGACGGGAGTCGGAGGATTTGTCTGGATCCGGGGCTTGATGACACGGTCGGTCTTGCAGGCTTTGGGTCCCAGAGACGAAGGCGTGCTGGATGATGTTTGGCCCTGTTTAGGACGCACAAAGGCTCGCATCCCGGTCCAAGGAGGCAGAGACTTTTTCGAGGACGGAGTACTTTTACCCGTAGTATTTGCATTCATGCCGCTTTGGCTGATTAGAGGTCCTTTCTGCCCTCGATTGCCGCGTGTTGCTCGGCGGTCGCCCCTGTTTCCAGATCTTTGCTCCTCTAATTGTCGCAAAAGTTCCTCGAATTCTTCGCAAGAACCGTAGCAGTCCAATCTCTACTCGATCCGCGGTGGTGTCTTGTTTGTGAACGGGCTGGCGCTTCTCCTATCTTGATTATTAGATACGTCTTGCACGTCAGAATTTGGGACACTCACGATCGCCTTCGCTCGCCTTCCTTTCGGAGGTTTTCGATTATTCGCAACATTTCTTTGCGGCCGCCATAGCTATCGACCATCTTGCCACCCATACTCATCGACACCTTCTCGCGGGCATTAGCGCAGAGAAGGCGCTTAACAAGGAGATGGCGCATTAACAGGCAGACAAACACACCACAGTCGCTACCGTTCTCCTGCTGGGGGCAATCCTCGAGGTTGATGAATCGCAGGGGCCGTCCCAGGATGGTTGCAAGCTTTCGCGTAGCAACATTGGCCTCGGAGTAGTTGGCGCCGCCAAGTGAGTCGTAGTGGAAGGCCACGCCGTCGAGAGTCGATACCAGAAGCAATGACCAATGGCTACCACCCTCAGCGACACTCACGTTACGATTGTCGTTGATGGGTAGGAAGATGTGGGTGACCTTTGAGAAATCGGGAAGAGCAGATTTGATTGATCGCACATCAGGTTCCTTCATGAGAAGAAATGTCATGCTAGGACGGAGGAGAACGATGCGAGCTTGGGGAAATCGAGGGAGAGTTTCGCGCTCTAGGTATTCTTCCCAGAAAGCGATGTTGTTGTCGGTTAACCAGTCGTTCTTGAGCGCCTTCATGTCCTCAGCTGTCAAGAGAACATCATAGTAACTGAGATAGGGCTTTTCAGGAGCAAGCTATTCAGACACGGCGTCAGCTTCAACGCCACTTGACAAGTCGCATTCCATTGCATGCTAGTCAATGCGCATCCCAATGATAGCGCATCATTGAAAGGCATGCGCATGTGTAGAATGCGGGGTTGCACATACCGAATCGCCAAAGTGGCGGGCCATCCTCTGACGAAACGGCATCTTGTGTTGTTTGGTGTTGGTAGAGGATGAAGATGATGTTGACGAGGTTGATGATCGAGGCGAGGGTTCGGTAGTAGTCGTAGTTGAGTCCGCAGGCGTGATCTCGTGCTCGGGGTTTGCAGTCAAGGTTGAGTCCGTGGTGTCAGCCGAGCCGGAGCTGCCTGGTCGTGATCGGCGACCCCGAAAGTGAAGCAGGCCGTGCAGGCGGCTAAGCGAGGCGAACGTTAGAAGACGGTTTAGTAAGGGATTGAGGGCGCGGAAGATAACGGTCTGATGAAGAAGACCGAAAGAGAATTGTGCAACGGGATGTGAGTGTGAATGCAAGTAGAATGAATAGTGATGAGCTGCAGGTGGTGTAGGTGGTGTAGAGCGACGAACGCAGAAAGCGGCCATCTACTATAAGTGATTGACAACGAGAGACAGTAGAGAGCAACTAGCGCAGAATGAATAGAAAGACAATTCGTACTCTTGGCTCTCAAACTTGTGAGTCGGTTGTGGTATATCGAGACTGTCGTGCTACGTAGAGAAATACAATAGAAGTAAAAAAAAAAAAAGTGAAGTAAGAAGGGGAAAAAACTGGAGCGGACCTGAAGGGCAGTGTCTGCGCGTCCGACGGGAGGCTCAGTCCGCGACGAATCCACCCCAGGAGTGGAGGCGGGGCAGTTGGAAGGCTTAGGTCCAGCGCAACGCAATCGGCACTCAGCGCTAGCGTCGCTGCCGAGGGCCTGTAAGAAACCGGCAATGGGTGTCATTGGCCGCTAAGGAACAGGAACGCACCGAGTGATTCGAACAAACGGCCGGTCCGTGAACAGATTGACAGTGTTTCTGCAACACACTCAACTTGAAACGAAAGAAAGCAAAGAAAAGAAAAGAAAGGAGAAGGGGGGGAAAAGCCACTGGGCATCAAACAAACAACAGTCAAAGACAAACAAAACAAACGTCTCATATCACATACCCCGAATTATGCCCCGCTTCGTCAGAACCCATCGTGCCGTGCCACTCAAGTTTCAACACTGCAACAGAAAGATTGATATGATGTGATAAGAGAAAAGGTACGTAGCGGTCTTCCGCAGATGAATGGGTCCTTGGATGAAACGTCCCGTCGTGGGGTTGCCAAAACTTAAAATATTCTAAACAAGAATCGATACGAAAGAGTGCGAATTGTCGTATTAATAATATTCTGTTCAACTGACTGGGAATCAGGGTCCAGCTCTTATACATATCAGGTTCTGCATTTTGGATGCCTGCCAACCAACTCGAGCTGAGAATGCGCCACGAACTTGCTACGTCACCAAACCAACGGCGTCATCGCCATCTACGCCTCCCGGACCCAAAACTCCATGATCTACATCACCAGCCACGCGGCCGAAATAATGCACCACCAGCTGATAGGCGTCGTTTTTAAACCCTTACTATCTCTTATAGCCAGCAGATATTTCTTTTTCAAAAAGCTCAGCAGCATGCAGAATAGACATCTGGCTATCATATGAGCTCACTATGCTCATACTACTCTGACATTCCATCTACGTTCGCAGCTGTACTTGGCCAGCAACCGACAAGTTTTCCTTCACCCTTATAATGGCCTTTGATTTCTCCCAGATCGAGTTTAGCCTCATCGACCGAAGAGCAAATCCCCCTCTTGACGGTTCATCATTCCGTTCACCCGTCTAGCCCGTTCAAGCCCTCCCAAACCCTCGACCCCTCAACCTAGTCTCCATCATTTCAAGATCGCTCGATGGCTTACCTCACCAGTCAACCAGTGTGTAGACTAATTGTGAACGGCAACTACCATCATCAGAAAGCCATCACTTGTCAAAAAGAATAGCATCAATTTCGTCTCTCATAACTGCCATAAACATTAGCATCTGCCAAGCTCACATCGTCTGTCAACACATTCCCCATGGCCTATCATGCATCTGTCTTTTCGAAAGCCTTTCAGCATCCATCACATCATTTCCTCACCCGTTAGCTCCATCAATTTATCTGACATCTCAAAATCTCAGTCTGCTAGTTGGGCTTCATCAATTGCCCATGCAGTGCCCGTAAGTTGGTAGTTGCTTGTTGGAACAGATGACGACGTCTTGCTATCGTCTCCTCCAGTTGTCGCGTAGCATCGTCTCTTGTCTTTCTGTGGTCATCAAGCGCTGCATTCACTTCCTGCGCCCTCCGGACGAACCTGTCACCATCCTTCTTACACTTGTAGGCTAGTGCCTCCCTTTCATAGGCGTACTTTCGCTCAATTGTGCCCACGCATTCAATCCCATTCTTGCGATAGGCATCTGCTCCTGCATACACAAATGCTTCCTTGGTTCGAAGATGACTCAACATTGTCTGGACAACATGTAAGCATGTAATTTTCCAATAATCAAGACACTTACCTCAACAAGTCCATGGAGTCTCTCTGCCATCTCATCACCTGGTTGTTCATAGCGCGCCTGCTTGATTGTCTCTTTGCTTGTGTGGATATTGTCTTGATCCCCTCCATCTTGAACATCTGCAGGTGCGTTATCGTGTCCTTGTAGCGATGCCAGGATCTGAGCGTGCAAATCCTGGTGACTTGCGTTGGGCTCGGATCGAAAATTGGCATCTTTTGCCTGGTCCTGTGTCGGTGGGGTTGCTTTGAGTGTGACTCTAGTCTTGTCAGGGTTGTGCTCCACCGCAGCTAAACTCGAAAGATATCCTTGTTGTAAGTTGTTGCCTCCAGAATATTGGGATTTCTATTCCACAACTCGTCGGAGACGTTGGGACCTCCTAGGCCCAGATCTTTGCCTGGCAGTCTCTGGATCTCTTACATCTTCGATATCAGGAGGCTGTGTATCATCGACCAAGCGGTCCTGGGCTGTCTCAACCAGTACTGGGCTTCCTGCTTGACTAACACTGAAGCTTCGACGTACTTTGCTAGTCTTCCGAGAAGATTGTGCGGTATCCATGTCTGGAGCCATCGCCGAGGCTGATCTCTTAGATACCTCTGCTTCACGGGCAGCACGTTGGGCAAGAATGTTTGCATCGCGAGCTGACAGAACTTCTCTCGGGCCAATCCGAATCGACGGCTCTTGCCCGGGCTTATGAACGTGCATGGTAGTCTTTTTGTTGGTCGAAACCTTTGTAGCTTTGTTTTTCTCAATAGCTTGTTCCTCTGCGCGGCGTAACGAATGAGGGGGCTTGGAGTTGTTTGAGGGCACTAAAACGGGCTGGTCTTTGGTGTTTACAGCATTGTATGGCTCCTTGAGACCTATACTTGTGTCGACAAGTGATTTCTGTTTTGGTGGATGAGCAATTCCTTTCTCCTTTGGGTGAGGAATATCGGTCGGAACTAGCTTGTCATCCTCAGAAAACAAAGAACTCTCGGGGTCACTGGACACCACAATAGGGTCCTGAGTTGACCCATGCGTTTTGATCTCTGGAGTTTCATGAATTTGTGAACTCTCCAAACTTGACACCTTTTCTTGTTTCACCTTGGATCTGGTTATCCTCTTGTCAACCGCAGGGACGGGCTCCATAATCACTCCCGCATCAGGAAGAATGGGGGAGATATGCGTACTCTCCTCCTCAGCCATGTCTATATTCCCCTGGGGTCCCACGTTCCTCAAAGCTGACTTGCGTGCAGACTTCCGGGTAGGCTTTGGTGCAGTTTTTCTGACGGACTTGGGTGTTGCCTTCTTTACACTTGATGCAGGAGAAGTTGTGGCGGCATATGACTTTTTCAATTTGCTCACAATGGGCATGTGTATGGGCTCAGCAACCGCCTTGCGTGGCGGAACTTCTTTGATTTTCATTGTCTCGGCGTCAAATTGAAGAGGCGGCTTCGCTCTTTGTTTGCGCTTCCTTCCTTTTGCTCCTGGTCCGGCTGCTTGGGCATCTCGGGTCACTGGGGCAGCGCCTTTATCTTCAGGCGTCTCTTGTATTTGCTGAGCCCTGTTGTCCAACTTTTGGCGCTTCGATGAAGTTGCTTTAGGGGGTGATGATGATCCCTTTTTCTCCTCGCATCCTCCTTCTGTAGTGTGAAATTCCTCCTCAAGTTCCTTCCCCAAGAGCCTTGTAAGAGAACTCTCACCGGTTCTCGCAGGCTGTTCCAGTGCTCTCTTTCTCCCTAAATTTCGCGGCGCATTCGGCTTCTCTTCATGCTTGTTCGGAGCCTCGTGAACAGGCTTCTGAGCTCCCATCGGAGGAGCAGCCTCACAGTCGGCATCCAATCTAGGAGGTGTAGCGTCATACAGCTCATCGTCGGGGAGATGGTCAACAGCCTCGCCTTGTGGGACAAATTCCATTTCAGGGAGCTGCAGTGAGTCAGGAGTGGTGTTGGGGAGTAGATTCAAGGGATTATTTTCTGCGAGTTCCAAAGTCTCCTCAATGGCAACGTGAGAGGTCCCAGCTAGCGAAATATAAGGCGAGCTTCGTCGTGCTGTAGAAGCAGTGTCTGAAAAATCGACTGTCGTAAACTTCTGGTTTGCCGGAGCTGCCGGATATCCTTGTGGAGGTTGAGATGGAAGCGGCTGCGTAGGGGGGAGTTGTCCTGAGCCAGATTTTGGACTGGAGAGTGCATCAGGAAATGATTCCTGATTATCGAATACAAGTTGTTTTTCGTCGCCGTCTTCTTGAACAGGAGAGCTTCTTCGTATCGAGGATTCAATTTCAGACCATGAGAAATTTTGAACAGGAATGTGTGGTAGGACTTCATCGGCTACATGCAGCTGGATCAAATCAACGTCGTCAATCTCATCATCATATTCACAAGTCGGTTGTCGCGGTCGTATCGGGCTTGCACTTGGAAGATCGGATGAATTGTTCTCCTGGTTTGACAATGCTGGTATTGAATGGCGAAGCTCATGTTTATCCGGAGACTGCAAGTGATGGCTCGTTGGGGTGGTATCAAGTTGCCTGACCCCCGTTGCCTGCTGTCTGAGCTTCCCACGTTGGCTACCAGGTTTGCCACTCTTCCGCGACGGCATGACGGTGTATCGTGTTGCCTGCAACAGCTGTTAGCGGCTGCAACTCTGCTGGAAGGGTACAGTATTACCGTAGCGCTGTAAAGAGGAGGGGTGTTCTGGCTTACAGTCCTCTCATAAGATTGGGTGTATTGACTTTAGCTCGCACCCGAGACGACGGCTCTGTGTATAGGGGAAAGCAGAACAGGTTGTTCAGTTGGGTTTCTCGGTTTTGTCGATTTCTATCATCTGTTCAAAAAATAAAGAAATTGAATGATTTTGTAAAGAATTTTTGGATTGTGTTGTTGAGCCTAACAAACGACATCATGTTTGAGGCCGAACGGGTAGGAGCAATAAGTGGGAAGGAACACCCAGGTGGGAAGCGGCAAAGCCTGTCGTCAACTGCCGCCTGCCCGTTAGACACTGCAGCTGCCAGTGTTCCATAAGTACTAAACGCAGTTGCCATTTTTATTTATTTCTAGCCCAGCCGACAGTATCTAACATCTATTCCATGCTCTGAATTGTTAGATCTTCAGGGTAAGCTGATAAATCGTAACCGCTGGTGCATAAAAAGCTACCCGTCTTCACTCCCTTCCCCTCCCCTCCCTTTAATCACCATTAACTCAGCTAGAACAAAGTGCCCTGGGAAGGATTGATGCTGTTTTTGTTTTTGCAATGGAGGAGCGCTGTGAGTTGGTTCAACAGCTTGGGGAGAGATACTACCTCCATCTTGACGGTTCTAAAGGTGGGCACAAAGAGCAAAGGCCAAGACGCCTGGCATGCGCTTGATAATAGCAACTTGGTTACGCTGACGAAATGCCATAGCTTGCCATAGCTTGGTTATAGTAAAGAATGGCATTAAAAATCACAACGGGCAGGAGTCCGTGTACAACTTTATAATGCGGTGGAATCAAGGCAGACACACCCTTGTATCGGATATCGCTTGGTAATCTCAATGGATTTTGGCCCGATGGTCCGGAATGTGTGTAATGCGGACTTTAGTTGCGGACTGTCGGGTATAGCATTATTATTATTCAGCGGTTCTCAGTCGAAGTCCGCTTCTCCACTCTCGTTTAGAGCTCCTGCTATGTATGTCCCGTTCTAAACTTGATAAAAACATTTTGTATTCCCATGAACGTGTCATTATCATATTACATCAATTCCATCGCTTTACACTGGTTCCCGAACACCTGAGAGTACGAGAGACCTCATCACTGCTGTGCGACAACCTACCACTCTAACCACCGTAATCTCAGCGAAGCTTCTCGCTCTCGACGTCATGTCTACTCGGACGGTTGCCAACAGCGACAATGAATGCTTACTTGCGCCAGTCTTGCGCAAATTCAGCGTTCTAACCCAGAAGCCTGAGCCGAAGAAGTATCCTTCGATTGCTTCGATTCCTCGCACATCGGTTGAACGCCTGGCGCAGGCTGCCGAAGACTATGTCATCGATCGCGACCATCCTACACCAAACACCTACCTCTATCTTGCCTATGGGTCGAATCTTGCTGCTGAGACCTTTTTAGGTGTGCGCGGTATTCGCCCCCTTTCGCAGGTAAACGTTTCAGTGCCGACGTTGGAGCTTAAATTCAATCTACCCGGAATTCCTTATCGCGAACCGTGCTTCGCAAACGTCGACTACAGGAAACTCCCAGAGAAGCCGAAGCTGCCCCCAAAGGTCCCAATCCCACCTTTTGACC